>JADNRX010000419.1:0-44998 GCA_015501595.1 Hymenopellis radicata
CGAATCTGTGACTTGAATTTCACGTCAAATTCTGATTTAGTTCCTCAGCTATTGCCATCTCATTTACGGAGGATTCAATCCATTCTGGGACTTATCCCCGTTTATTTCGATCTGGATCTTGCTGGGCTCGGCGTTATGGACCAATCACGATGCCTTGGTGACGAACTTGTCCAGGTACGTGACCTTGTTCTCCCTGTATTCGCATGCTAATTCATTATCCCAGCGCCATTATATTGTGTTAAACGCAGTGAGCAGCGGCGCTGCCGCCGCTGCGCTTGCCCTGCAAGCTTCTCACTGCTGGGATTATGTTGTTCTTCCGATACTAGACGCCACACTTCGACTCTCGTTCGCCCAGGCTTACCGACGACTCGTACACATCAGGGAATACCACTGCCATCATATCTCCGTCAACCTTTCGCCCCGGCGCCCTCGCTAGACTTTCTCAATCTGTCTAGAACTCCTCAGATTGGAGCATGGACCTATGCCCGCGCCCAGTTTCGGCTAAATCCAGCCGCTGATGGCGATCTGGATCTGACGGAGCTCGGATTTATGTCCGCTTTGGGACATGTTGGATATGAATTGGAGTTGGTACGTTATCGTGTTCTGTCGCGTTTACTGGACTAACGCGTTATTCCAGTGCCTGAACCCTAGTTTCGTTGCAGTGAGCAGCTGCGCTGCCACCGCCGCGGTCGCACTGCGAGCTTTTCACTGCTGGGATAACGACGGTTCACGACATTCTGCGCCACATCTCACTTCGACCTTCGGACGATATGGACGTCGACCTTCTGCTCGTCCACGACGAGACGGCACTCCCGGACAACATATCTCTGCTTCGCTTGGAACACGGCGTCGTTGGTGACGGGCTATTTCATTTCGGTTCGTGCCTCATTTATTTTGATATTTTCACGGAGCTAACTCAGTTATAGTTCGTATCCACGGCGCGTTAATTTCGCCGTATAGGCCTGCCTTTACGTTGGTTTCTGATGTGCCGGGATGGGGTTCTGCTGGGAGCCAACTTCTGGCGAGGCGCCGAAGAGGCGCAGACCGTCGTTCGCATTAGAGTAAGTACCGTCTATTCGTGTAGATTTAGATATACATGTCGTAGATACTGGCTAAATGAAATCGAGTTCTCTAAACATCTTCTGCGCCAGAACAAATTGAACAAGATCACTTACCGTATCTAGACTACAATAGTGTTACTTACAGGAATGTATATCATGAATTACACATCGTTGAAGCTCATTACAGCCGTCTAAGTGCCCTAGAGAGAGTAGTACATGATACTACTAAAACATGGTAACACCCCAAGTCACTAAAACAAAACAAGGAGATAACCCACCTGTTGAAGGTTACGGAGAAGTCTATATTCCCGAAACATCCAACGAAGACTTCCTTGAGATGACGCGATATGGCGGCCCCAAAACATTCGTGATCGATAGAATGGACCTAGAAGATGATGTCCGTCGGGTCGCCAAGTGGATTTCAAGCAGCCAATGAAAAGTATTCCTCCGCTTGCTGAGCGGGTATCCCAGTCTGTCAACGTTCCAGGCGTTCAATCGGCTCGGAATTAGCGGTAAACATCGGTGTTGAATGGTGCCATCCGGGCATAGTATCCCCAAGTGATCGGTATCCCTTGAAGTCGAACCACAACATGTCCGATTCAAGACGCTTACAGTAACTCACCTTCGTGTTCTCCCACTTCTCCGACCTCTAGACGACCTGAATTTACCTGGATGCTGGTCTGCAGGTTACGTAAAGCGAATTCCGATGGTCTTGGCTGAGAACGCGTTTGTGAAGACGACTTTTCGCGTCAGACGCTCAGCGAGGCGTCTGGACCCTGCACATCGATAGCACGAGGATCTCTGGACCCTATGACGCGTCAACAATCTTATCTGTCTATCTCGGATGTGGGGAAATGACGCCAGCGGTCGTCTTCCTCCTCCGTCCCCTGACACTTTTCGTGAAAAGTCGTTTCCCGTTTGTTTCTTCAATCGACGACTCGTATGTATATACTGAATATCTGTCTGCGACTTGACTTGCCCTCTAAACTAACAATTCAACGTTAGACGCGATTCGCTGTGTGCAGAAATGGTTCGTACCTTTACCGCGTTTCAACGGGCTTCATTTCACGCTGACTGATTTCACATGTTATAGAACGTAACCAGAGACTTTCGCCGTTCCCAGAATGGTCTAATTAGAACGCGAAGCGTTGCGCTTGTCCGGCTGAAGAGACCAAGCTGGAAGTTTTCAGTATCCCGAGTCCAGACGCCGTTCTATTACTCCCATCAGATCATCAGGTAGGCCCTGCACCTAACTCCAGCATTTTGATCCTGGAGGATTGTGTCGAGGACGGGAAAGTCGATACGGTGCGTTCTGGAGGACAAGGTAAGTTCCATTTGTCTTGTGTCTCCTTCTTCTCGAGTCTGACTATGTATAATTTCAGAGTTATGTTTCTTGGTTTTACTCGTTCTGGATCTCGCGCGCTCAGGGCGAGGAATCAACAGCTAGCGAGATTGTGTGGCGGCACGATATGCGCCCGAATATTGGAAAGATTTCGTTAGGTCCGACGGTCGCGCATCATCGCATTCGCTTACACGGTTGAATATCCGTGTCTGATGGAATCTAGAAGCTTTGAAAGTGCAATAAAAGGCGAAGGGAATTTGTTGGTATTTTCCATTCCCCCTCCCATCCTTCCCTCTCTCCCTTGGTCTCTCACTGTACTATGCCTACCTTGTCTTTTCACTCGCAGTTTCTCACCCTTTCCATAGATGTCTTCTCGTCGTCGTCTGCGGTGTTCTCACCAACGCGCGGTTAAAACGTGACTGGTTACGTTGAGAGTCACACGCACGGTTCTTGCCTCCTACCATCATCTTCGATTCCCTTGCTCACTACCGCCGTCTCTCAGTGTCGTCCTCTTCAGCCTTCCATGCTACGGTATGTCTCTGTCTTGGCTTTATGCTCAACCCGCTCATTGACAAGTTTGCAGAATTTTCTTTGGCATCGTCTGCCGCGACGGGCACGACGTCTCGCACCAAGCATTCCCTGGTTTGGGGGGTCCTCCTAGTACTCGCTTGGTGCGTCTTCCTTCTTATTCGCCATAGACATACTAACCCGCCGCCCTTTTGCTAGACATTGGACAGACCGTCGCGGTCTTGTTCTCAACACTGACGGTTCGTTCTACGGCTCCTTGTTCTACCATGTTTCTGACTTTTTCTGTAGCAAGAGAACGTCGTTGTCAAGGACTGGAGCGCGGGACTCCGACTTTGCCGGCCAGTCGCGGGTTGTCCAAGGATGGTACGGTTCCTTCCTGCTGCCATCATTGTCGATTCCCTTGCTCACTACCGCTTTCTTATAGCGCCGCTCTCATCGCTCTTCAACACCGCGGTACGTCGATTCGTTGGTCTTCCCCCCCGACTAGCTCGCTAACGACTTTTTCAGAACATTTGTCTGCACTGTATAGCACGACGTGGACGATATTTTCGCGTCTGTCGTCCTTGCAATGGATACAGCTTGGCCTACCATTTTGTTGGTACGTCGTCTTGCTACCTGGCTTTAATCCTACTTATTCACCGACTGTTTAACCAGACGTCGAGCAGGCAGTCGGGGTCTTCCTTTGAGCTTGGACGGTACGTACCATTCTTCTACTTGCCTTTCCACTGAACCATTCTTACGGTCGCTATAGATACGCGCCGTTCCTCCCATGGGCTTACGACTTCACGCGACTTTCGCATCCCCATGTGACTCGGCTAGGACAATAAGCATGAAGATTTGGTCCTGAATGGTATGTAGACCGTGTTTTGTTTACGCTTTTACTAATGTATCCGCCAGGTCTGTCTATTTAGCCTGCGACGTTCGGAATGTTTTCTTCGGGCGCGCGACTTTCCCATTTGGCTTCGCGCCGCTCTAGACCATACCCCACGCCGTTGAACGAACTCGACACGCTTCTGGTCCTTGGACAACCACGACCGATGCGCGCCGCTCCATGTGCAGTTATACTCGCTCGCTGGCGGACGACACTTTGGCGGGAGTATGGGCGCTACGTCGGGATTATGACTCCGACCGGCAGTCCTTGGGTAGTTTGGAGGTTTACACCTTGAAGCCGCCGTATCTCAAGTATGGAACCTGTCGTTGACCTCGTCGTGCTGCGGTGAGATTTTAAACTCGGCTCATTTCTTCACATGCTGATTTCATCGTCTAGACAAGCTCCCGAGGCCGCAGATCGCCCAGAGTCGGATGAACGCTACCACGGCATGGAGACCATGCCAACGTTGTTGTCGTGCAGATCGCGCTAGACCCGCCAGATGTGGCGCGATTCATGGGCGGGAGGTCGGGAAAAGTCTCAAGTCGAACGCGAACGCTGGAATGCGTGGGAAGAGGATATGAATGTGAAGCCTCTCGACTAACGTGAGGCATTGCCGCTCTCTCGTCACGTCATGGTGAGGTATTCAATTTGCTGTCTGCTTTTGCCTAATTGAAATTTTCAAGTGTAGAGAACTACCGCGATGAGTGTCGACGTCGGACTAGACGCGACGACGGCTTTGATAAGTGCTGGTGAGTGTTTCGGAACCACGCCTTAAGATTTAGTTGATACTGACCTTGTCATCGCAACAGACTCTGACCAAAGTTACATGGAGTGTCGGTGCTCGACACTGTGTAGGCCACGGCTACGTAGTTTACCGGTAGTGTACTTAGTATTGTTATCTTTAGGCTACACTATGCATTTCATAGTAAGTCGTCTCTCCTTTACATGTACTATCCCCTTACTAACATTTCGTAGTTTACATCTTCTACCCCGTTAGCACACCACCCTCAAGAAGATCAACGACCCCACCCTCAAGTCTCTTGAACCAGCCCGCCCACCGCCGCCCTTTGAAGACGATCTCCTCCTCAAGCACGACGCCCCGAAGAACCCCTTCTCAAGCATACATGGCGGAAGGAGCTACGTGAGGTGAGGAAGCGCACGCTCCTCCTGGGAAGGTCGAGGACGCTCTCCCAGGGCAGGTCGAGGATGCTCCTCCGGGGGCAGGTCGAAGACGCTCCTCCGCCACCAACACGAAGAACCCGAGTACTAAGGTATATGCGGACCGCCTCAGGAGGAGGGATCTGCACGTCTTCGCGGGAGACGATGTGTAAGAGGAGGAAGTACAGTAGCCCTACATAGTGGAGTCACCCCATCCACCATGTCCGAGACGTAGGGAGATACGCTGTCTTCTGTCGCGCAGGCGGGAGTCGAACTCAGGGGCTAATTCCCTTTTGGGACGTACCCCAACACCCCAACGGTCTGCATCCTTACTTCCATCCTCTATGGCCTGACACTCCTTCCAGACCACCTCTTCGACGACACCGTGGACTTTGCTATGGGCGGCCTACTCCGACCTTTACTCGTGGCCGCACACCATCGCGCCGCAACGAGCACCCCAAGTTTACCGCATTCGCCACCAATGTCCTTTCACGGGTAGTGGTCACCATGCCCACTGTCCTCGTCGCGCTCGTCTACGTAGATCGGGCCAAGCCGCACTTGCACATTGCCCTGGAAGAATGGGCCTTGGAACGAGTATTTCTCGGTGCTTTGATTATCGCATCAAAGGTATGTCGCCCATCCGGCTTTGCTCATGCACACATGCTCACGTCCTTTCTAGTATCTCAACGATTCCACGTTGAAAAACGTCCACTGGGCCATCTGCACGGGTGTATTTGGAAAGCGTGACATTGGCCGGATCGAGCGCGAGTTTCTCGATGTGCTCGACTTTGAGCTGTCCGTGACGGACGCGGACCTCATGAGCCATCACGATGGGCTGTTAACCGCTGTATTCCCCGCACCATCACCGCCACCGCGTCCTTCCCCCCTCACCCGTCCCGCTGCCACAGTCCAGAAGCGCCATCGCCACCACTCCTCCGTCCCCGCACTCGAGCCCTCGAGCCCAACCTCGTCTGACGGCACGTCATCCCCTCAAACACCATCAACATTACACGAGTCGTCTCCCGAGTCGATACCGAGGGTCAAACCACTACCCTCGAAACACCACGGCACCTTCCACGATCTCATCAAAGCATTCCCATTGCCTCTTTCTCACCGCTCGTCGCATTCACATACGCGGTATCCCTCCGTGCGGGTGCAGACATAGCCTCCTTTTTCGCATTCCATTCCTTCCACCTTTCACACACCAAAATGCTTTGATTGCTTTTTTGCATCGCTTTTTCTTACATGTTGCCATCAGTATATGTATTCTTTCAATCATCATGACCCCATCATCATCGCCTCTGCATATCTATTTCTTACGATACACTCTACATATTTCGAACGTCAAGCCACTAGGGCTGACAGGTATTTCTAGTACACCGAATACAATGAATCATCAATCGGTTATCATCTCTGAATCTCTTTTGAGTCGCGTCAGTAGCACAATAACACAACGGTTATCATCCTTTCGTGTCAGCTTTCGTGTCGTGTCGTGTCTGAATCTCTATGACTTTGAGTCGCGTCAACTGAATTTCCAATAGAGAGTCACTCAGCCGGAAGAGTCATCATATTTTACTAAAATGTCTCCCTCAGCCTTCCGATTCGGTGAGTCATGGCGGGATGATTCGTGCGTCTTCGTCATGATTCCCCATCGGCGACTCCGATGGGCTTGTGCAATGCGCACAGTTCGGAAATTCGGGGGCGTGCTCGGGCCTTGACAACTATCGGGTGACCATGACACACGCACACCCAACTCGACCGGGCTTTCCAGAACGCGTTATATAGCGAACATGACTGATCCTCGTTTGCCTAATCCACCGGACACGAAAATCCTGGTTCTCGCGGTGCTGGGCCGTGTGCCACGGACAAAGTGCTGTAGACGGGACCGCTTGCCGGATTCTACCTACCTACCTGTACATAATGTGCACCGCACGAGGTTCGGGGGCCCCACGCTGCTGGAGCGCAGTGTGTATATAGGCATTTACTGTGCGTGCTGCGAGAGCACTTGAAGCGTGTCATGCGTGCTGCGAGAGATGCGTACGCACTTGAAGCATGTCATGCGTGCTGTACCTACCCACCTGCTCCCGGATCTGCGCATCCACCTGCGAATCCCCTTGGTTCGCGCGTCCATAATATGTCCATCATCAAGAATTTCCGAACAATTCGCGCCACGTCCTCCGTTTTTTCCGTAGCCAATCATCGGAGGAATTGTGGCGTGCCTCGCACGAGGAGGCTGTGCACTTTGGTTCCTGGAGTCATGATTGGCTGTCCCCTGTCTGGTAGTCAACGTCTTTCTTTCTACGAGTCTCAACTGGGATGTGCTTTCTCCTGCCTGCCTTGATCCTAGTCTAGGAATGTCTATGTTTGTCTTCTAGGGTTTAGGACGGCGTTGTGGTGAAACTAAAAGGGCACATTCGGTAAGGGTTTCCTCGGTTTAATCGCAGTTGCGACCGTCTTAGTTTCGCGGGCGGCGGCCCGTGGATATCAAACCTCCCGCGCCTGAGCGACGGCAACAGATGTACATAGGTGTGGAAACACGCACGCTGTACACACGTTGATGCTACTCCATTCTTGATTGCAACACGGTGTTCGGATATGGCATCCTAAATGCACTTTTGATGGACGGGCGATAGCCTGAGCCACAATTAATTCAAACCGTCATGACTGACTTGGGGCTTGGAAGACTGCGTTAGCGGTGTGGCTGACATCGATTGCGTCGGCTCTGGTGCCGCCAAGATGACTTTGCAGCTGCGTGACGCGCGCAGAAGGTTAGATCCTTGATTAGTGGATCCCGATTTAATATGATTAGTATGCAGTTCCCTGCCGAGTATGAACGTTTGAACGCGGATCCTCCCATCGTAGGCTGGTCTCGCGTGTAAGTTATAGCTGTCATGTTCTTATTTTAAAGCGGGGATCCTGTCCATCTTCGCGAAATAAGCCCAGGCTTGTTCGCTATCCGCAATCTATGGCCTCGTCTCCGTGCTATACGCGAAGACAGCGACTCGGAGCGATTCTCCGAGTCGAGACCAGAGTCGATCGAGATTCACCCAATGCGTGATCGATGCCTCTATTGGTCCACCACATCGTCGCTGCTGTCTAATGCGCCCGATCTAGAACAGCTTTCATCTTCTTCCATTCTTGGCCGCGCGGCGGTTTATAAAGACCAAGATGGTTCCGTTACTTCCCCTAGGCTTCCCCGCATTTATCGCTGTCAACCGTCATGGACTACCCAATGTTTTCACCAGAGGCATCGACCTCTTCCGCCTCTTCGAGCGCGTCCCCGTCCTCGTCGATCCATCATGCATCCTTTGTCGATCCGTCCACGCATAGTCCGGTTCTCATGCAGATGCTGGACTTGCCAATATCAGAATCTGTTATAGGTATGTGGCTCCTCTTTTTTTTCTTTTGAGCCATCCTCATCTTTCATTGCATAGATTATCTCGTGGAACGCGTCGCCGACACTGTCGAGTTCGCTATCAACAGCTCTCATCCATCCTACTCTCGCGGCCGCAACCCAATGCGGCGGCAGAAGCACCCCAAATTCACTGAATTCGCCACAAATGTCTTGCGACGGTCGGAGACTACAACGGCTGTTCTCCTGACCACTCTTGTCTACATAGACAGGTCCAAACGTCATCTGCAAATAGCGCACAATGAGTGGGCTATGGAGCGGGTGTTCCTCGGTGCACTGATCCTCGCGTCCAAGGTATGTCATCTACATCATCATCATCATCTGCCCTGTGATGCTCATGCGTTCCTTATTACCAGTACCTCAACGACTCCACCTTGAAAAACGTTCATTGGGCCACATGCACCGGTGTCTTCGGAAAGCGCGACATTGGACGTGTCGAACGCGAGTTCCTCGATGTATTGGACTTTGAGCTTCACGTCAGCGAAGCCGATCTGTTGATGCATCACCACCTCCTGACCCACGGACGGTCGCACTCCCGATCTCCTTCCCCGCCGTCGCGGAACGTGCGTCCGAGGCATCATACACGGAACGCCCCTGCGGCGTCATCCGTTCCTGCACTTGAGCCGTCCAGTCCATCATCGTCGGACGACGCGCCGTCACCCAAGACGCCGTCTACGCCGGAGTTGGAGTACATTCCCCAGACGGGCAAGGCTCCAAAATCACGGCGGCCGTTTCATGTCAAGTCCATCCCAGTGCCGCTGCCGCACAGACGACGCGTGCTGGTGTAGTGTACTAAACACCCTTGATTGTTTACATGCTCTCATCGCTTTCGCATCGTTTATTCTTATTCGTTATTTTCCGCCATTGTTCATCAAGCTGCTATCTGTATTTTTACCGTGTGCACTTACTCCTTGCAGCTTCTCCCGCTAGCAGATTTTCATGTTGTTTTGATATCTAATACACCATCATAATGATATGTCGCAGAAGGTTCTTGGGATGTGAAATCAGACAGAGTTTCTCCAGACGTGAATCAGAATGAATGCCAGACAAGAGCTTGGACGGCTCTTGGACTCAGACCGACGTATGCGGGGCCCCTCCTTGCACTGCTGTCGCGTCATAAACTTCGCCCGACAACGCCGTCGGTGATCTATCGCGTGTAGCCTCCATACCCGCGGTTATCTACATCATCCACCATCACAATCACGATGATGAACTTCAGCGTTCACACAACCGGACCCGTTTTGAGGAGAAGAAGGGAAGCCGCTGCATGTTTCGCCGCTAGTCACGGTGTTCCAGCTGCCCTTTCTTCTTCGGGGCGTGAGTGGCGGAGCGGCGGTACATTCAATCGGGGCCGGGGGGAGGGAGAGCATTGTCAAGTGAGATGGTATTGCGAGCGAAGATAAAGGAACCTAGATGCATTTTGGCAGACATATGATCGCTATTCAATTGGAATAATTTACTGAATGCACTCTCGAGAAAATCATTACGACGTGAGCAGGCAGACATCTTGTCGATATGAGTGATTTAATTAAGCTTTTGTATCGACACAACCGTAGCTCAGCTCGTAGAGCACAAGCACTCACATCTGATCGTGACTTGGATGCCTGTTCAAGTCAGGCCGGTTGTCTAAGGTGGCTTCTTTCGCGGATAGGTGTTTTTGCACTGTTCATGCCTAGTTGACTGGTAACTGGTTAAGTAGAACTAAGGGCTTAGAACTTTTCTACTTTCCTCTTTGTTGACTTGAGGAGTCCATCATCAGATACTCCTGAAGTTCGTCTTGCTTTATATCACATCTCGTGTTCCAGTCCAGTCCTTTTCACAACACCCAAAAGGATTCGGTGCTTGATCACGAACTTACACTATCGCCGCGCGCGATCTTGTAGGTGCGCCCGAATACCTACGCCTATTCAGTACGAACACAAGCAATGTCGAAGATAGTGAGGCATGAGCTCTAGAGAGTATTTTAGTATCTACAAACTACTATACAGACTAAGTAAAGGCTTCTTAGTAGTACTCTTTGTGGGTTTGAGAAAGCTGGTACCAATGACAGTAAAATTGGGATAACAAAGTAAAATGATTTGCAGCAAAAGTCAAGGAAAACAGTGTGACTGTGGCGTTCTCACAGCTCCAGTGGCGGAGGTTCAGGAGGCCCTTCTGGCATCGGCCCAAGCTGCTCGACCTGCGCCCTATAGAACTCTTCCAACATCGCCGGATCCGAACAGAACACGTCCAAATCCACCCTCAACTTCTCAGCCTCCACAGCCGGGCGCTTCTCCTCCTTCCCTCTCGTCCGCCCAGAGCCCATCAGCCGATTCGTCAAGAACAAGAACCCCTCCGTCCCACCCTTGACCTGGATGAACGCCACCCCGGACCGATGAATGAACTGCGAGTACTTGTACGGCGAGCGGCGGTACGAATACACAACATCCACGTCGTCCGGGTAGAGATCCGACGCTTCCACGTCCAGAATAAACCCGAACCGCCGGAGAAGCGCGTATTCGAAATAGTGCGCCGTGTGGGTGCCTTCGGCACGCGCAGGTGGAGGTCCGGGACGGCTGGGGGCGGGACGGCGAGCCGCACGGGGAAGCACGACTGGAACGCGTTCCTGTCGCGTATGTCGCTGATCTGCGTGACGTAGGCTTCGACGAGCTTCAGCCCGTAGCGCTCGATGGTCTTGTTCCACTGGCGCAGCTGGTCCTCGATGTACCGGCCGGTGGTCCCGATCCACTGCAGCTCAAAGTGGAACACGGTCGCGGGGTTGTGGATGATGTCGTGGTGTAGGATGACTGCCTCCGCTTGGTCGCTGCGCTGTAAAGGTGGATGCATGTTGTCAGCAAAGAATAGATTGAATGTAAGGAGATTCTTACCTTATTGGTATCAATATCAATGACCATGGTTTCACTCAGAATTAATCTCCTCTTCATCGGCTGCTTCGCAAAAGAGGATTTCTGACGTGCAGGTGTCGTCGGGAGATAGCTCGACCGGCCTAGCGTCAAAGTATCGTATCGCGGGAGCCAAGATTGTAGCCGTGGTGTCGATGGTACAGCATACTCGCCAATTAGACGATAAAAGTAATGTCTGACAGCCATTGATGTGAGCTAACGAATCAAACTGAGACGCTAACCGCACTCACCCGTCCAAGAAACTATGATGGCCCGACAATGCTCAAACAAGCCTTCGTGCTGAAGCCGGACGCCTACTTCCACGCCCTGCGACCGAGAAGAGACGTCCCGGAACTCCCGCACCAGCCAGCTGACAAAGTCAAACCCAGTAAACGAGTTCTGATACTGCATGCGATGCCAATGGTTGTTCTTGATCGGAACACCGTCATCCTCCCTCATAGCCTTGGCAATCGCACTCAACGACATATCGCCGATCTCCCTCTCGCTCTTCACCTTCTTTTGCAACGGCCCCGCAGCGTGGATCTGATCCAGCTGGAGCATCAGCACGTCATCCCGCACGGAGGCAGCGGGGCTCAGTGTAGTGGGCAAGAACCGCACGGGCGGCGCGCCGACGCCCTTGTCCTTCTCATCAGGCGACTGCCACCTTACTTTCGTAAACTGCTCAGCGAGCTTCTCAACCCGAGAATACGCGTTTCTTCGTCGTTTAGCTTCTCGCCTGTGGGCCCTGTGTTCGTCGTCGGCCGCTCTAGAGTAGGGATGATAACAAATCGGGTCCGCCAATAACGAAGGGATTCATTGAATTGGTGTTCATACCCCGCGACTAACATATCAAGGCTGTTGAATGTGCGTTTAGACCGCGCTGCCCGACATGCAGAAGCGAAAGAACCTTACCGGTTCCATCCGTAGTTCTCCAGCCCATGGGATCTGAATTGGGTCTTCTGCTCCGTGTAACCCACTCCGAGTTTGGGCCAGATCAGACATTCGTAGTCGAACGGTTTCGTTGATGGCATCCGCCTGACATAGCGCCTCACTTGAATGGCTTCGCCCGTGTACGAGATGCGGTGTATCTCGTTGCTCATGCTTAGATACACCGGGTTCGCAGTGGACTTGAGTACCTCCGCTGCGCCCCACGGCTTGGGGATGTCGTCGTCCGAAATGCCCATGAACGACTGGTGTCGTCTGAACGCGGTCGTCCGCCGATCCTGGTCATCCCCTTGGACGTCTTGCCCCTTCTTGGGCTTCTGCAGCACAAACTGGAACCCTTGCGCTAGACGCACAGCCGCCATACCCCGCATGACGACCAACGCCCAGGCCCGGCGGAAGTCTTCTGCATTCCCTTTGACTTGTGGCGGTTTGATGAGAAATGATCGCATCTCGTCCGGATCGACGACAAAGTCGTACGAGAACACGTCATAGGAACCTTCAAGCTCGGCGGTGGAGGGGAAGTATTCGACGGTGAGGGGCAAACATCCCGGGGTGACCATCGATGACCACTTGATATCATGCTTGTATGCAGGGGATGCGAAGACGTGTCGCCATCTGGCGGCTAGGGATGCTTGGACGTACGAAACGGTAGACTGGGGTTTGGATGGGTTGGGCTTGGAGCCTGGAGAGGATGATGTCCAAGGGACACTGAGCGAGCTGACAGTGCTGCGGCGTTTTTGTGAACGCTGTCAGAACAGAATCGTCGTGTGGAGACCCAGGACGTGCTAATGCGGCACGCACTTCGCTGTCGACAGCTCGGCTGAAGTTGGAGCGTAAAGGCGTAGATCGGGTTTTAATAGCCATTGGCTGTGGCGTATGTGAGGCTAATTCATCGCTAGCGCGCGTTAGGTTGAGGGATGTCGAAGGAAAAGGAATAGAAGGTAGAGCGGCGGATATGGTGGGCGTGGCAAGTGTGGGTGTGCTCAACGTAGATGTCGATGGGGTGGGCGAATTAGATGCTACTGGTATAACACCACCAGACCGGACTGAGGCGGAAACAGGACTCGTTTGAGGCTCGCTGGGACCGCTCCGGAAAGGCTTGAAAAGCCAGGACGGTGTGAGTTTGGAAGTTAATGACAAGCCTTCGCGATCTCGAGTAATACTCTTCTTTGAAGAATAACCAGATAGGTTAGACCGCAGGGAATGTATCGATGATTGGGACGGTGAAGAGTTGCGTGTTCGCGTGGGGGTTTCTACTGGAAGTTCGGAAAGATACGTTCGGGGACTTTCCTCGATGGGTGGAACTTTTGGCGTAGTAAGCGAGTTACGATGAGATGCTCTTTTCTCGAGAGGGACCCGGTAGGACGAGGAAATCACCTCCGTAGTTGAACTAGAGATCGAAATCACAGACATTCGGTTTGGATTGACTGAAGGCTGCTGCGGCTCGGTGCCGACAGCAAAAATATCGTTGTCGAACTGTTGTGCCGCAGTTGGGGATGGCCCAGGCGAATGCTGATCTTCGTCATCTTTGAGATAGGGAACCTCAATGCTGGATAAGACATCATGTTCCAGCAGACCAAGCATCTGTATCTCGTGCATCTTTGCGCGCGCAACGAATCTAGTGCGTTCAATTAATATGTGCAGTTCAGCCATTGAGAAATGAGAACAAACCTATCTTCGCGGAAAGGAAGATCCTGATTTCAAAACACAGAGTTAGTAAACAGAAGACGGCAACAACCAAACTTCCCACCATCTGTTTATCCCAAAACGATACCGATATCCAAAATGGCTCCCACCAAAATATGACCTTCTCCCGCTCATCGTCCGACTCCTTCTCTCCGTCCCTCTTCCTTCTCTCCCCACCCCAGAGCGGATCCATATCGCGCGACCCAGCGTCATTCACCTTCTCGTCCGGAGGTAAACCCTGGAAACTAAAGATTGGACTCTGATGTAACGGCGGCTGCTCCAGACAAATCAGATCCAGGCCAAATCCCTGGTCCAGCATCCGCGTAGTCGTCAACCTCAACAGCTGCTTGTTGACACGAAAGTACCCAGTGCCTGGTGTGATGAGCATCGTGACGCTACCTGTGAGCTGGAGGGAGCGGTCGATGTAGTGCGTCTCAGTCGGGTTCAAGCCGAGGTTGAGCGCTTCCAATATGGGACCGTCGTGTGCGTATGATAGGCGGCCGACGAGGCGGACTTGCTCGGTGGAGCCGTGGAGGTGGTAGTGGTGCGTGAGGAGGATATCGCGCTGGAAATCCCAGAACGAGTTTTTGAGGCTGACGAGTGTGGGTTTCCATTCGTAGATCACCTCGAGGTCGGTGATGACTTTGTAAAAGTCTTTGTACCACTGGCCGCGTTCGTCGCGTTGTAGAGGGCCAGCGGCGTAGTCGATTTCGGATTCGTCGTAGTAGACGCGGGATATGAGCATGATGGTGACGGTGTGGTTGGTGCCGGCCTCCTTCCATTTGGCGAACAGGGCGGGGAGGAAGGAGTGCACGATCTTTTCGTTATAACGTTCACCGTCGCCTGCGAATTCCCATAATTCGCGACAGACTTGGATGAAGATGGTGACTTTGGCGGAGAGGGAACGATAGATCGCTTTGGTTCTCGAGGTCATGCAAGCCGCTGGAACCTAGGTTTGATGTTAGATATGTTCATGTTCAAATATGTTTAACGCGCCTTTCGTCCACCAATGTAGATGTTTTGTATCTTCGCGGCTATGCTGCCTATAAAGTTGACCTCCTGATCGGTGTAAACGCACTGCCCAACGAGGTGTTCTCCCAATCGCCACATGTCATTCCTCCCGAGGTACTGGTCTTGAAATACGAGCTCAACATAGTCGGCACAGTGTTGTCCTTGATCTACCTGACAAACATGAAAAACTTGCAAACAAGATAAACGCGGGCTTACTTTCGTCAACGTCACCTCTGCATTATTCCTGAACCCGAACCTCTCGGCGACAGACTGGGGGATGGAAATCTGCAACAGTCAAGTTCGAGTCTTGACAGCGCGATCGGACGTACTTGCAGTTGAGGCTTGGGAGGGTCATTCTTCTGAACAATGAAGAAAAAGTCCTTGGTCCCGTTGCCCGTAATGCTGAGCATATCGCCCTCCACGACGCCAGGCCAACATGCGTGGTTGAAGGCAACTGTATTGCCCAGGTCCTTGGAATCGTGCACCCATAGATTGAGGAAAGTCGTCGCCCCACCGAGAGCGGAGGAGAGCTAGCCGGAGCTGGGGGAACGGTGCGGAAGATGGATTGAGCTGTGCCCGACCGCTTTCGTGCATACGGCGGCTGTTGGGATTCGGCACGAGAGGTGCTCATTTAAGACATGAGTTGGCGCCTACATATACGGTAAGTTCGATAAATCCGCGTTAACAAAAGGACAACTTTACCGGCGTTTTAGATTCACGCTTTTGGAAGGTCGAACGATGACAAGTTGCCCTGATCGCGACGGAAGGAAGAGAGTTTGGGTGAGTCCCAAAAGGGAAAGGACAGCCATCCTGATTTGGACTCCCTCCTTGACCAACACTATCAACATCGTTTATCGCTTACCGCGCGACAAACGGCTGCGTATCTGCCTCTGAAAAATGTCATTCGCGATCTTCAGAAAAGCGCGTCCAGATCCGATGATTGGTTTCAACATCCCCCCCCTTTCCGCAAGGCTCAAAGCAGGCAGATTCATTGTCTTTCTGTCTGAACTCGAACTTGTTTAGCCCATGTTCGTACCTTAGTCTGAATCAGGCTCCTCTTTTTTTTATACTGACGCGTACTTTTCTCCCTACAGCCTCTGCTTTCGCAATGCCATCCCAGTGCATCACGTTAAAAATGGATTTTCAATCATGGTTGAATTTCAATACAGTAGACAACGTCGATCATGCGCCTTGGCACGGAAGAGAAAAGACGTTTGTCTTAATACTCAATAGGGTGTCTGGCGGGCTCGCCTTTGACGTCCGCGTCTGGCCTCCTTTACTCTTGCCTTAACTTGTGCTCTCGACAAGAAGGTTAACACACCGCCCAAATTATGTCGACATGCTCTCAAACGCCCACTGCCACGCAATCGAGTGTCATCACGAGCGACATAATCTCGACGTCGTACTCCTCGTCGGTTACGAGTTCCCCGTATTTGACGAGCTCGACGGAAGTACAGGGCACATGTACGAGCTTCAACACGAACAGTACCTGCCTTGGGTACGCTACATCGACGTCGGCCACAACGCTATATAGTGAGTCATCTCTTCGTGCTGCGCTGCATTATTCTAATCCTTAATATCTAGCCACCGTCGTGGAAACTGTTCCCGTTGAATACACAGTCTCTACGGGACGAGTCACCCAATATTTCACGCAATATGGGACTGTGTGTTCGGCCTTGCCCCCATCCCAGGACTCGCAAAGCCAGACGACTGTTGCTGTGACTACCACTACCCCGCCTCCCACGACAGTGACACAGAGCCAGTCAGTAACGATGTCTAATGGGCAAGTTACTGTGCAGTACACGACAGTTACGAGCACGCCGGCAGCGGTCACGACGAGTGCAGTAGCCAGTGCCTCATCATCATCATCGAGTAGCAATCTTGGTGCTATCATCGGAGGAACTGTGGGCGGTATTCTCGCGCTTCTTGCACTAGCTGCGTTATTGTATTATCTCTAGTACGATTCTCCCTCACCTGACATTCATTTACTCACTTTCTTTTAGCAAGAAACGCCAATCGCGGTGGGACGACATCTTCAATGACGACGACGCCAATGTCATCGCACATACAGGGAACGCACACAATGCCGGCGAGGTGAAGCCCTTCATGACCGGAAACGAAAACGTCATGTCACCCTCAGGCAATCCGAACATGATGCACGGAGGACAGAATGTTATGCAACCAGGAGGACAGCCGAATATGATGCAACACGGCGGCTCGCCGAACATGATGCAGTCCGCCCATGGTAGTCCGCCGAATCTCATGCAACCTGGCGCGTCACCGAATATGATGCAACCTGGCGTGTCACCGAATATGATGCAACCTGGCGTGTCACCGAATATGATACAACCCGGGAGCGGGTTCCAGCCGAATATGATGGGCGGGAATCCATTCCAGCCGAACATGATGCACCCAGGGGACTATGGCATGTCGAGCGCCAGCGGCTGCAACCTGGCGCCATGTCCCCGCTCACCATGCTCCCCGTAGGTGCTGCTGTTGCTGCTGGCGCGCGCAGGGACTCTCGGTAAGTTCTTATACCCTGCACATGCTCTAGGCGATTCGCTCATCATCGGTAGTAGTCATAGCGGATACTACCCCAAGGCTCGCCCTCCGCCTCCCCTCCTGGATCTGTGGCATCAAACATGCCGCTCATGCCACACTCGCACTCACATACATCCCCTGCGACGTCTGATAACAGCAGTGGAAGTGGCGCAGGGGCAGGAGGGTACTTTGGGCGCATGCCGGAGCGACGGTTTGTAGTGGCGAACCAGGACCCGGCGGCGCGGTTGTCGAGTGAGAGCGAGGGGATTGTTGAGGAGCCGAACTCGGGGGCGTCGCATTGGAGAACGCACGGGAAAGCTGTGCATCTGGATGGCGGGCGCGCGCAGATGGAGCAAAATCGACAGTCGCATTCTGGGCCTTCGAGGGCGCAACAAGAGCAGCAGCCGCCGGAAGAGCAGATGCCGGAGGTGCCGCCCCCGGCGTATAGTGCGGATTAATTTCATGATGTTTTTGTTTTCCTTGAGGTATCAATTTGGCGGTCAAAATGGATAATACACTGTACGTTACTTTACTCACTATTAGTTACATCCTTCATCAACTTGACACGTAGTACTTTTATCAATGACACGTCGGAATTAGCAGATATATACTCCTAGTCTCTAGAGCCCAGCGCTCATTCCCCTCACCGTCGTCGACATTGCTTGCGTTCGTAGTCCATAGGTGTAGTAGGTATTCGGGCTTTGGAAATGTGTACCTACGAGACTCGGATCGGGATGCTGTAGAATTCGTGATCAATTACCGAATCCTCTTGGGCGTTGTGGAAGGCATCAGTACTTCGTCTTTCCCCAAACGTTGGAGTTATGGAAGAAGCAGGTAGATGATCATTAGAATCGTCCCGACAGAGCTCAGGTTCTATGAGGCCAACTCGCAACGCCGACCCGGTTTTCGACTGGTCTATTACTCGCATCTCCGCCAGGACCCGAAAGCACACCAACACGAACTCGAAAATTCAAAAGAATTGAAGCCGATCAAAGAACAGGACATGGCAGTTTCTAGACGAGTGGCGTGAGTCGAACAAGCGTACGATACACTCTTCCAGCAGATGTGTTGTGGCTTTACCGCGCTACAGTTGTCATAGGGAGGCTGAGGAAATTGGAATGTTGAATTGTCGAATCTTGATTATGAATCAACGTACAACCAAACAAAGGCAAAAAGATGGAGCAGGAAGTCATATGTATTACAACCGGCCTGACTTGAACAGGCATCCAAGTCATAATCAGATTTGATTGCTTGCGCTCTACGAGCTGAGCTACGGTTGTGTGAATAACTTTCTAATCAAATTGTTCATGTCAAATTTGACTGAAAGCGTTCATCCCGAGAGACTTGACCTCAGAGCATCGCGCTCCGTCTCAGTAGCGGACTTTGGCATTCCAGTCCAATGATCACTGGTCTCATGAACTAAACCGAGGGTCAAAGCTCGATTAATCGCTTGCCTAGAGAAGTAATCGTGGTTGTCAAAGTGAAAGGGAACGATGCCCGAGTCTGTTTTCCGCGGGAATACTAGAGGCTACTCGAAGACTACATGTCGAATAGTCTGAGCTTCGAGACGTGCGCGCCCTTGCCAGCCTAACTCGAAAGGCCCTCGCCAATCGGGTGGCGACCTCCTCGGTTCATGACTCGTATAGATGAGCCTTGACAAGCATGCAGATCCCAGTGCGATATTTGACGCTTGCCACATCGCCACCAGCTCCTGCATTATGTCGTTTCCACCGCTGGCGCCGTGTTCTTGCACTTACGATTCATCGGGCGCCACATTCATGTAGGCAAGGTTGCAGCGAAACAGCAGTGGTACGTTCCATCCACGGCACAAGCATTATGTCTCCGGAACAGCTCTCAATTCCAGCAAGCGACTGTCAGACGTGACAGGTCCCCTTGTTGTGAAAGGTTTAGGGAACAGAATTATTATAACGATGTCCTACTTTCGAAAGTTTGCGGTCCTCATAAAAGCAAAGTCCACATGAGAAAGACTCTATATCGACTGCCGTCTTTTTTCCGTGGCGCCACTGCCCGCCTCTAGCCAATAGGTCCAGATGGGCGCCGGTTCTCGGATCTATAGTATAGCAATAGCGCGCCTGGATTTCCGTTAGGCAGTGCGCCTCGAGCTCGAGCTCAAAACATTGGGGATGTAACCGTCCGAATCTGGACGCGACAGTATAGAATCGGCGGCGCCACATCGAACAACATCTAGACCAGCCTCCAGGAGAGGAATCTGTCAACGGTGTAGGTCCAATGGGGAGCTCATAGTAATCGCATAGACTCATCGCTATCGGGAGCCTAAGAGCAACTGTACGAGATGTGCCGGGTGAGTTGAGGGTTGATAGTAGAGAGCCGTGATGAAAGATTAGTACCAAGTTGAAACTTGGAAGGACAAGCAAGGACTCGCTTCCAAGCCGCGCCGCTGCACGTACTTCTTCTCCTCATCTCCAAGCATTCGCCGTGGATTCTAGCTCTCTTATTGCATTGATTTCTCGCGATGTGGTGAGGAGACCATGGTGGTCCAGAAAAGGAAGGTTTCAACGTAACAACGTGGAAGTGTCACGCTCCTTAAACTTGCTTTCCTTCCACCATGTCGAAACGCCTCGCTGGCATTGCAGGTCTTGTCGCTGCGTTTTACCAAAGTGCGCTCCCATTCCGCTTTTCTCTTCTTCCTAAATTGTTACTAAGTATGCTTTCCAAAATTAGACCAAGAAGTCAGTTAGCCTGCAGGCCAAATTAATCTTGTGCACCCACATTTCTCAACCTCACACCTATCCAGCCGCCCAATTTCTGCTGATGGCGGCGACTCCGTGAACCGGCAAGTCATCGAAGGCAAGAAGAAACACGTTTTCTCCAGATCGCGTCCTCCGTCTCGTCGACCAACCGTGAAGAAAAAAACCGAAAGACGGTGATACACCAGCAATTTTAATGAACGCCCTACGCCGTCGGTGAAGAGTTTTGTCCTATTGGCGGCCTGCTGCAATCATCAATGTTCTGTCTGGATGCTCAGTGTTTAGCCACTAAATGAATATTTCAGCTCTGGGGGAATATGTAGAAAGAGATTGATGGGCTACCACCGCCCCACTCCGAGTCATCATTATGGGAATTCTGCCGCGGCGTGCATGCCACATTTCACGCGTAGGTTCTCTTTATCGGGACTCGCCACCGTCTAATAAACCTCCAAGAAACCACACAAGCGCATAGATATCACAACCACTGTCGTCGCTCGTGTTATGATGGTGGCGACGTCGGGGAGCTTAAGCCGTTCATCAGGCTTTTGACAACTTCCGATTTGCTGGACCACCGTGTGCAGATGATCGTTGCTATCGAGTTCGAGAACACCAGTAGGTTGTTATTTACTTCTGAATATGTGGGAACTGCGTTAACATATCACGCCTAGAACTCGTGATGGCGATCTTCCATAAGATGCCTATCTGAAGGCTCTGCGGTTTCTGCGCCCATACACTTCTCCGCCTATTGGAACACGACGCGCTCCCCGATCCCGCACTGCTCAAGCGCAAATCTAGGTCAATAATCGGCGAAGTCAGGGAGACGGGGGAGGAAGTGAAATGGGTGTCAGTTCTATCTCATATCTTCCGACGTACACTAACTAGCGAAAAAGGAATATCGCTTCGCCCGTGGCTATATCGAGATTAGGAAGTCGCCTGGGCCGGGGCTTGATTGGACTGCTTCGTTCTGACATTCACCTGTGAACTAGCCGTAACGAGAAAATTCATGTTCAGCTTCTCGGAGTGATGGATGTGGTTCTTCAATTGACTGCGACCTGCGATGCTCAATCAAAACTAATTGTGTCTGCCGCCTTCTTTTGTCAGGTTCTTCCCGAACCAGCAACGACTGTCCTTTCGCGCGTCGCGCCTCCCAGGCTTCCCAACATGCCATTGACTCAGCAGCCAGTACTTACGCCCGCCTCGGAAGTCGCCGCGCCGCTAGAAGACATGTCGCTCGGTTACAGTGAGAGGCATTTTCGTTTCATTCAAGTTTCTTGCTTTTAAACGTGTCGGCAGTTGAAATACGGTTCAAAGACGACCCCAAGCCGCTCCCGCTCCTCAGCCGCATCTTTGGCTGGCTCGAGGCGAAACAACCAGGTCTAGGACGGCAGATCGTTCTCAAAGAAAACGAGGTTGATAACGCGAACGCATGGAAAGAACGATTGATTGGCGACAACGGCGATATCGCGGCTCAATTTCCGGGTGGTATGAGAATGCTTCGTCCATTGGAGTGGAAGTCCATCCGGCCAGACAGGTGGGGAGATCAAGAGGCCGTCGACGAAGTGTACAGTCGGCTTCAGAAAAACTATCGCCAAAATTGCGCTCAACTAAGGAGGAAAAATAATTCTGACTCGCGCGTTGACGACGCCGTCGGGCGTGGCGTAAAAGCAGGCATTGGCAGGTTGGTCATCCCGTAGTTCACTTGAGTATTTTGCATTTATCTTCGGAAATCTTTAGGGCGTCAAAACGGTTGGGTCCAGATGTATCACGTCCAGAGCCAGAGAATTCGGGGCCTCCAAAGGAAATCATTCAGCATGAAAACGCGCCTGGTGCGTCCTACTATTCTATGCTTTTGTTCTTTCAGTCTCATGCCTTACTGTCTCATTCGTCAGTCGCCCGAAACGACCTGGGACAAAACGGTCAATCCGTCTTCAAATCCGGGAACGCCTTTGTGGTCTCGAAAGAGTCTCTCCTTTGTTCAAGTCGCCAACCTCCGGAAACAAAATACCGAGCTGCAGGAAGCAGCCATGTCCAACCGTGTTCGACACCAGGAAGAATGTGCCGGGGTGAAAAGAGCTGCTGACGCCCAAGTAGCCTTTGAGCGCGCCGAGATCGACAAGCAGAAAGGCGCACTGCAGGTGGCGAAAGAGGGACTTGCCGCTCAAGTAGCTTCTGACCGCCTCCAGCACCAACAAGACTACGCAGCACTGCAGGCGGCCAAAGACATCGCCGACGCTCTGGCCGCTTCGAGGCTTGTTCAAGAGCTGAGCCTTCAGAATCAAGTCGGCGCACTGCAGAGAGAGAAAGAGCGAGTGGAAAGTCGAGCAGCTTCCGACCGCGCTGCGCTCGAGGCCCGATACGCATCGTTGGAGATCGAGAAACGGCAACTTGAAGCCGAGGTCGCTTCCGCCCGCGCTCGGAATGCCGATGTAGAGAGACAGTACGCCGAACTACAGGTGCAGAAGGAAGCAGCGGAAGCTCGGACGGCATCTGACCGCGTTGAGCGTGCCGACCTCAAAGAACGACACGCCCTTCAGATTGAGAAGCAAAGTGCCGACACCAGAATTGCAGAGCTCGTCGAAACGAGGCGCGTGTCATGGAACGACTCGGAAGAGACGTCGTCTGGTACGCGTCATTAGGCTTGGAAAGTCTTGCTGACTGTTTTAACAGATGCTTCCGACATTGAAGAGGTCCGGGCTTTGCTGCTATGCGCGTCGCCCTGAAGGACGACTTGAAGTTGACATATCGGTCTTCTTGGTGTCGTCTTCCTTTACCTATCCCAGCTTATCGAGCCGAGTGTAAAGAATTGATGTAGCAATGATTGAACTTGATTTGGGTAGTACCACAAACCTATGTAGATGCTCGAATGTGTCATAAATAGGTATAAATTAACTGACTGCACATATAAGCGGAGGCCGCTAAATCCGCTTATTTACGCTGCTGGCGTCGGCTGCAAGACATCGTCATAGTAGCGGGAAGACCACGTTCGACGACTCTAGGACATCGCTAGAACACCCAAAGGAAAGCGAGAAACTAGCATCACCCATCAGCAAGACTACACCCGGCTTTGGGCCCCTCAGGTCCGTAGGAGTGGACGATACGCGCTCATGGATCCGTCTTTTCTTGAGCGCAGCTCTCCCTCTACACGAACGTTGGATCCTTGGAATGACTTACACCCTGTACCGATGGTGCATCGCTGGGATCATACTCATTTTTTAAACACCTAAACCTATTCTGATTTGAATAGACCTTCATTGAGTGCGCAACCATTCAACTTAGCTTCGCATAGTTTATCTTGAACAACATACTGACGCCTCTCAATCAACTTCGCGTCCGTACGCACACTGTTGACCACAGTCTCATCATCTTCCGTGTGGTTAAACAACATCTGCACACCCTCATCCAATGCTCGCGTGCCTCGCGTGTGTCAAATAGCGTCCCATATAGCACATCCCAGTACGCCTTGAGATCCAAATCATCGACGCCAGGATTGGGAGTGCCATTGAGAATAAAGTAATAGAAAGGCGCGCGAACGCGCGTTGGAATTCGGGGGTTACGGAAGACGAAACAAATTGCTCAAGATTACAATGAAATCGAAATAGAAGGATAACCGTCTCATAACAATCCGTGGTATACTTGGTGGTATATTAAATTGAAACCAAACTCATCTCTTTGATTCGACAGATTTATCTTCTTCGATGAACATCAGTCGCGTTGGAAACACTTGGAGCAGTAGGCGCAGCAGCTGCATCTACACCGCATCCAGTTGGTATCGCGGCGCCGTTGGCATCCCAAGAATCGGGATAAGCGCAACCGAGTATCGGTGTAGGCGCAAGACCCATATCCTGCGCGTCATACCAACCGCCGACCTGGGTCGCACCAGAAGTATCCGTCGGCCCAGGTAAGGTATGTACGGTCCCAGTCGACGTGTATTGAGGAAGTTCGTCGGCGGGAACGTCAACACCACTGATCTGCGCAGGCGGGAAAGGTGTCCCAGCAGCTGCAGCGGTAATGGTACCAGCACCAAGCCCTCCAGTCATATACGGCACGTAGTTGCCATCGAACTCGGGAATGGTGCCGCACTTCCCAGAGGCTTGACGAGGATCTTTGGGAATCCAACCACCCTCCAATCCGAGCTGGTACGACCAAAGAGGAGCCTGAACGGATCCGGCGGTGGAGTTGCCGATCTTCCACGTCCAAAAGAAAAAGTCCTTCAGAGCATCCATCTGCGCAGCGTTGAAAGCTGCTACACCGGCTTTGGTCGAATCGTCCCACGTGGTAGCGTCCTCCCATGTGCCGCAGTCGCCTGCGTAGCTGTGACTGCCACCTACCCCGGTGAGGAAAAGCCCACAATCGTTATATCCGTTGCTCCATTCACCAGCATAGGTGAAGCCGAATGTCCCAGAAAGTCGGACTATTTCTGTAGCCCATCCACATGCTGTGCCGACCCAAACGCCACCAGCATCGGCGCCCGTTCCTGTGGCGATAGGATCCTCAAAGGTCGAGCCGCTGAAGGAGGTGTATGGATGTCTGTCAAGGACGACACGATCGCTACCAGCAAGGAATGCGTCCCATCGTGTCCCATTGGGCTCGA
Organism: Hymenopellis radicata; assembly: GCA_015501595.1. Lineage (NCBI taxonomy): Eukaryota > Fungi > Basidiomycota > Agaricomycetes > Agaricales > Physalacriaceae > Hymenopellis > Hymenopellis radicata. Next base: position 24,758 of record JADNRX010000419.1, read on the forward strand.
AGCCATCGTGTATCGAGATGTAGAACCCTTTACCGTCTCCAACGCCAGTGATACCACGAATCATGTCATGAGCTTCACGATAGAATGAGGTGAGTGCATCACGACCAATCGTATTGATGATGGCTTCATTCATGATCCCGAACATTTGTACAACGTCCTGGTATTCGGGTTGGGATACAAATTCGGTGATGATCCTGATGTAGTTGAGGGCGCGTTGAGCGTTGGCGATACCCATAGGACCGTGCAGGAAGTTGACTTGACCGGTCTTTCCGGAGTGGTTATAACCTGGTGAGTGGGCATCAGCGTAAGCGCATCGTGTTACTAGAAACAAACTTACCATTCTGCGATCCTGGAATAGTATGGAGGTCGAGGTTCACGCGAATGCCGTACTTTCGTGCCCACGAAAAGGCTTTGAGGATATACCTTGAAGAAATGGATCAGTATGCAACTACGAGAAACAAATGAATCAGACGTACTTCCAGCAAACTTTATCCAGGAACGGTTCTCCGTCCCACTTGTCGATAGCCCAGAATGGTATGGGAAGACGAACCCAGTTAAGACCGGCCCCAGCAATCTCGGCGAAGTCCTTCTCAGTCTGTGAAAAGAAGATCAGTAAAATGTCGAACTACAATAGAAAGACGTACGATAAACGTCTTATAATGTTCCTCCAGTTGACCAAGACCGCCACCGGCTGTATCCGCGGCCATAGCTTCGCTGAGACTCCATTCGTCTATTGCAGTAGGATACTTCTGGAAAAGAGCCGGGCTAATGAAGGGTTCCAGGACAAACCAGCCACCAAGGTTGACGCTAAACATGAATGAGCCTTGGTCAAAGATTGACGAGAAGGTGAGGATGTACCCAAAGATGCGATCCTTGCCATACATCCATGACTGGTTAATCGCCGGTGTCCAACTGTTTGGTTTGGCGCCACTTGCAAAGGGATCGGAAGGATCTGAGACCCAAATCCTCCGAACTGGTTGCTGTAGGTGAATGTGGATCCATCCTCCAATGTCACCTGCGAACCGTCTCCGCCGGTGATGGCACCTGTCGCAGAGGGAACTGTCCCATCTCCAGTATGACCGTTATCTGAACCGTTACCTGTGGTAGAAGGCGATTTGGTGTTCTTCTTCTTGATCACAGTGAAGTAAACAGGCAGGATGATCGCGAGGATGATGACGATGAGGGCTGCGAAGCAGACAAGCCAGAAGACGATACCGCGTTTCTTTCGCGCAGCCGAGTGGTTCGCGGGTCATCATGCTTTGAATTCGGAAGAACTGTCGTAGAGTTTGTCGGGGAAGACGTCTGCGAGTAGTAAGAGTCCTGGTCGATGAAGGAAGCTCGAGGCGATCAGGTAGGCATCCTGGGAAGGAGACATGGTCGTGAAATGAGCACGTCAATGAGTTGAAGGGAAGGGAGAATGAGATATGTAAGGCGTTCGAATCGCGCTTATAAGTGTCAGCCATTGTGAGATATCTGCCGAAAACATAACATTTCGGAGGTTCTGTCTTGTGTGAGGGAGGTTCAGGTGAGATTAGAAGTATGTGTCTGTCTCACCGATTCAGGGTTGGATAAGAGAAGACATAGCCTGAATTGAAAGATAAGTTTTCTGTTCCTCTTAATATAGGAGTAACGGGGCTCGAATTGTCGGAGCACAACAGCTACTGGGGAAAATAAGTCGTGAATCAGAGCTCCGACACACAACTCGCATACCAGACACGCACTCCACAGTTTCAGAAGAGAAGGATTTCTTGTCGCGGTCACATTTAAAGGGGTCATCGAAGGCAGATGAAAATCCAGGCCGCAAATAGTGATAGTGAAGACTAGGAGTCCATTTTGTAGAAGGCGCGAGCGGAGTCTAGTACAAGCCGGTGAATGCGTAGCGTGGAGGTAGATGGCGTTACAATCGACCCTACAGTCCACGGCGCCCGGTACGAGAAATTAAATCCGTAATTGCCTATCCACCGTGCCAGCCTTTCCGGACCAAACGCAATGGAGGAACTTCCTATGTCGACGCGTTCCGCTTTTGTTGCTCTCGGCGCCGCTCACGAGATTGTCGGACTGCTACATCGCGTTCCAGGACAGTCGCCAATACACGTTCAAGGGTCTCTTCACGGTCCTATCCGCCGAGCGTCGTGCCCATCGAGGCGCTTCTGTCAACACTGCACCGTTGAACTTGGTGTCCACGATGGTAAGAGGAAGGTGTGTGACGTCATCCGACCTGCCTCACTCCGTCCGTCTTGTCGTGTTGGCTGTGTGAGTGCGGCGAAAGTGTTATATGCTCGTAATATACGCTACTACTGTACATTGGAGTGACATTGCCTCGCAGCGTTTCTGTACTTCACGCCAGTTATTCGCGCTACGTAGCAGTCAATACACTCTCATGCAAGTCTGCATCACACGCGAGCCATGCCTCATTGCCTCTGAACTATCATTCCCATTGTCATTCCACGAGGAGTTCCATCACCACCGGAGATGATACACCAACAATCAGCTGAGTTCGTCCGTCGCCTCGAGGTATGCGTAACGCGGGCCCGTCCCCTCTCCCTCATCCTACACGATCACTGCCACTTTGGAGCCCTCGCAGCAACCGCACGTCTATCAACGTATCATCGCCCTTTTCCCCCGTTGCCGTTCAATCTGTATCTTCCACTGGCATGTCTGTAGGACTCCCGGCGGGGCTTCAACAATGGACTTCCAAGCTCATCGCGAACGCCCCAAATCTATTATCGCTCCAATTCACTCATTGCATTCCGAATAATCTGCGCGACGGGCCCAGTACTCTGGAGGACCTCGTCGTGCCCGATGTTCAACTTCACATTGAAGACCTCATTCGGACGCTCAAGCGTTATCCGCGGACTTACTTTGGGGGGCATCCGGAGGGGGTATTATATCACGCCGTTCGTCCACCGTGAATTGACGCAGCTCACTCTTGGAAAGGAGAGCGGACGATACATAGGTGAGGCTCCGGGGTCCTTCGCTTGTCTGTAGAGACGACCATCAGGAAAGTTCGACGACCTGGGAGAAAGTAATGCACAAGAAGAAATAATATGTGACACACACACACACCAGGCTGTTGGGGAGGCAGCATAACGGATACCCAAGAACTGCCGGTCAAGCATCCTGTTCCTATCATACAATCTCCAACCAGCCGCGGGAGTGCCTTGATAGTATGTGGTAGAGCTGTTCCGTCGCCGAAAGATATGTCAGGGTACTTATGCGGTTTATGTCATTTGAACAACTGGCCGCCAAAGAGTGTTTGTTGCATGCAGGTACGAAGGAACTGGCTAAAGATTTGAGGACGAAAGTCATCGAGCTAGCCTTCCTTCTTTTCGGCGTCCGTGCAGAAGGAATGGATCTTGAACAGACTTCGGCCAGTGGCCACGTTCACGACACGAGGGCGGCGCATACGAATTTACTATGATTGTACAGCGCCTCCAGGCCGAGTAACTTCTTGCGCTGTGGGCCGACCTTGAATGTATCGTAGTCGATCTTGGAGGCTAATCAGTACGCGCCGATTTCTCAAAGGAGGATGCGGGGAGGACAGTCAGCGCGGCGAAATAGTTGGATGTATCTGGAAAGGCGTCGAAATCAGTGCCCTCCTTCTCCTTCGAGTTGACGGGCAACTAAGGGAACGTACGCAAGAGGTTACGCCCAAAGTCTGATGGTAAGGATCGGCTCCATAACAGCGCTAAGAATGTGGCATCGGGAGCTGGAAATAGAAAATAAACCTCAACGCACGCATTGTTAAACAGGTCAGGGTCCTTGCTAGAGAGCGTGTTAGATGGAGAAACTTTGTAAGTGTTCGGCCTCCGCGGGCAGAAAGATTCGATCGACAGTCGTCGTTGGCTTTTCTCTTATCTCGATAGGCGATGATATACACCTTGGCGTTGCGTTTCCAGACGGCCTATACATGCCCTCTAAGTAAAGACTCTCGAAATGTAGACGGAGTTGTACGAACCTTGGCCAATTCCGGTGTTTCCTCCAGTGATTAGGACAACCTTGCCGGAGAGATCGGGCACGTCGTCCGCACTGTAAGTACTTGGTATCTGCTGGGAACTGCTGCTTGAAGAAGGAAGTGATGCCCGTGGTAAAGAAAGATAACACTAGCATTACCATAGAACGCGTAACCTGCTGACGACGGTGGTAAATCGGGAACAAGAATGCGGAAACGTATTCGCTCCAAAGGCAGTCAAGTCCAACCAGCCATTGAGCTGCCAGTGACGCGTGGGCGACGAATGACTTCGACAGTCCTCCTCCTTCAATGGCTGCTAATCTCAAACGAAAACGGGAAAACGAATCCAGGCGCCAAAGGTGTATCTGTTTTCAACGATTGTCTGCTTCGCTCAACTGTATCCTAAAGGCTCGTAAAGTCTCTCCTGTAAAATTGCTGCAATTATCCTAGCCTTTTGAAGAAGATCTCGATACCCTTCACTGCGAACTGAAGAAAGTGATCCTTCAGCGAGACGACAAAAAGACACGAGAAGTTTGTTTACTGACAGTTGAGGGATTGCGCAGTGATGTTCAAGTTGAGCACTAACGCGTTGACAGCAGTGGCACGCTTTCTATAGGATCATTCGCCCGCCGAATGACCTCATCAACCATCGTTTCTGAAGATAGTGTGAGCCTAATGCTGGCTGTCACGACCACAACTATGTCGTTCATTCAGAAGGGTTGGCATAAACAAAATGAAGGACATGATCTATTCACTACAAGGCATCCCGTGCCCAGCACGCATCCGTTTTTGTTATAGATATCTGCGAAACGCGTCAGCCGGTTAACGTATTCGCAAGATAGAAAATGCTGGTACCTAATGGTCCAGCCTCAGCCTCATCGAAAGCGCATCTTCGCCATCTCCATCTGAACGACGAGTTAGGACGTCGCACATAGGGAATGGGATTGCACTGACAATATTTCTTCTCCACCTTGGCCACCTCGAATCCCAGTGTATCCCTATACAGTCCTATCGCCGCTTTGTTTGACTTTCTTACGTGCAGTGATACGAATGTTGCCTTGTACACGGTAGACATGGCTTCCTCTGCGCACAAATCAGCAGCATGCCGCCTAGATGGAAAGACGACACGCGCGAGAAAGTAACATCAGGCGTTTAGCGATGCCTAGCCGCCGGTACGTCCTCAACACCGATATAGAGTTGACGTGTCCATGAGTCTCGCTGGGCTCCGCGCCATCGTCCGTGTCGTCTTTTCCGTCACTTTATTTTCAATCAGCTGGGTCATGGAGGGAAGGGAGGATAACACACATCTTGGCCAACACATATCCCACTATCCTGCCCTTCTCGTCCTCCGCCACGAACGATATCTGCGGCCACGTCAACAGATGATACATCCCTGCCAAAATATCCGCTGTCAGTCGCGTCCGCCAATCGCCTCGGATTTCGTATGCGTACAGAATTTCAGATTATAGTTTTCCGGTAGATTTATGAGATTCGTGGCCTGCATCCCGGTGAGATCGTCGATCTAGGCAATTTCCGTCGCGTTTTGGTGGAAGGTGAAGCAGCAGACAGACGCACCTGAGGAGAGAGAATAATATGAACCAAGACGGACATGGGCGAACTGAAACGAACACACCCTGGCTAGACGGATATTCATGGCACACGGAAGAGAGGCGGAGGCTGCGCGAATCGGTCTCCGAGGAATTCGAGGTGGTCGTGGTGACGGGAGAGGCAAGGTGCTTATGACTTCCAAAACGGGAAGACGGTCGATCTTGATTATGATTTAATCCTGGACTGTTCACAACTGTCCGAATATGAAGCGCAGTCATCCCCTCCGAGATACACAGATGTTTTACAGCAGGAGATGCAGTATCTGCTAATTCCGAGGCTGTGGTAACGTACTAGAATGATGTCCTGCCCACACGTGTTTCGGCGACTCTTCCGAAATCAACCCGGAACGCGGGTATGCGTTTCCCCTCCATCGCCAACATAGTTGACGCGAGTGGAAGGTGATTAGTGATACCCTTGAGGAGCACAGTACACTATTTTGATACCATGCCGTGATATTCTCTCGAAAGGGATGAAGACCGGCCTTGTTCTCTGCTGTAGGCACAGTCGCGTCTTCCTGATGTTGTTCTGATATTCAACAGTTAGTTTTACCCAGAAGGAGAACAACGTACTTGGGTGAATATCAGTACGAGATCACAAGTCATTGGAATCACCGTACCCTTACCTTCCCACCTACCACGACGCTTCCAAACCAAGAGACGGCCCACTGCCGTTACATATATGCCATCGTCGACCTTGAAACTGAGCTGCGACGATTCGTCCTCTAACGGGAGTCGCGATAGCGATGATGACCAGTCCAAGCCGCCAGACAGCATTCGGGACGTGCGCATACCGGCGCAACCCGCAAGCAAGCGCAGAAACAGAAAGCGTAAGCTAGCGGGCTTCAAAGCCGGGCGTTCGAGGGTCGAGAGAGGTTGGTGTTCGTATGTTTCCGCTGATCCTGAAATAACTTACGCCACGCAGGCACCGACGTGTTCGACTATGAACAGAAGTTTTCTGAGGATGAGCCTTTCAAAGAAATGGGCCCTATGGCACGAGTTTGGAAAACATTTCTGGAAGAGTACGCCAAATTTGACGCCGATAGAGTTGAGGATTGGCGAGACGCGTTGGACGTCTTGCTTGTTTTCGTGAGTTGCTGCACGCCATTGCGTTGGAAAAAACTGACCGTTCAACTAGGCCGGACTGTTTTCTGCCGTTGTTTCTACCTTCGTCACCCAGACTTCGCCGAACCTGCAGGTCGATTACAATCAGGTCAGCGCATATATGATGTACGAAATGCTTCGTCTTCAGCGCGCGATGATGGATGGTCTTCCTGCCTCCTCCGTCGTCTCCTCAAACATCACCCCCACTTCCCCTGTACACCCCTCGCGGACAGACGCCTGGGTCAGTGTGCTCTGGTTCACGAGTCTTGCATTGAGCTTGACGACAGCCTTGATGGCTGTGCTCATGAAGCAGTGGATCCACCAGTACATGGCCGTCCCCTCGGGTACTCCCCGTGATCGCAGTCGCATCCGCCAATTTCGGTTAGAAAGCATCGAAAAATGGCATGTACCGCTCATCATCGGTCTGCTGCCAGTCCTCATGCATGTCGCTCTGGGCGTGTTCTTTGTTGGCCTTGTTCTGCACGTTCGATCCCTCACTGCACCCGGCGCTGCACTGGTCAGCGTTATTGCATTTATTGCCTTTGCGTACTTTGGCACGACTTTCCTACCCATATTGAAACCCGATTGTCCGTTTAAGACCTACTTGACGCTCTATTCTTATTCCATTTCTGCCTCTCTTTGTATGATGTCCCGCCAGAATCGCCTCCGCCTTTGGATCACCCGTCACCTTCGTGCAATTCGCTGGTCCTTTCCAGGTCGGTCGAATGTTACCCAGGACATGGCATCAGTCGAAAAGCCGTCGTGGCCCAAATCTCTCAGAGACGTAGAGACATTAATTGTGGAAAGCATGTCCGATGCTCTCGAAGCTCGTGCTCTGACTGGTTTACACAACATGTCATCAAACACGTCGGTGCAGAGTATTGTCCTCCAAGCTATGAGCGCCTTACCGCTCGAGCTGTTCTCTGTCATCAAGACCGGGATTCCCGACATTGCACAAAGGATTTGCATGCTTGTAGAATCTATGGAGTACACGGCGCCAGACAAGCAGACGGCATACGAGCGCCTTTACCGAGTTCATGTTCGCATCGAGCCTCCAATTCCCGAGGATGGATTTGTACCTCCAAGCGTTTTAACACCGTCTCTTACCCGTGCTGTGAGAGCGCCGAATACCCTTTCTTTGCTCGTTAATCGGAAATACCCCGAACATGCCATCTCCTTCTTACGCCACCACATAGCTCTCAAAGACTCCTGTCAAAGGTTCGATGTGCTCGTTTGGGCTAGAATTCTACAAAACGCATTGTCCGCCGGTGTTGATTGGCTTGACGTGGGCGACAACGATTCTCCCGTATGGTCAGCAATACTTCCTTGGCTCATACAATCACACGGATGTTCTGAGATCACGGCGTGTGATCCCATCTGTGTCGACCTCGTCTCACTGCCTCTACTCATCGACGATCGCCATATCGAATTTGGTGCTCTGAATACGGAATCGTTCCGGTTGAAAGTACGAACATCCCCCGATTTCCCCAGTGCGTATCCTATCGAATTACGATGGGTCTTTAGCATGCTCTTGCGACCGTCCATTGTAGAATATCTTCTCCTCGTTCTCTTCCCTGATACCTGTTCCGGTGACAACTACGACGGTCTTCCAGCAGACATTCTGTTCAACCTCGCACTCATTCAGACACATCACGTCCTTCTCACCAGTAAAACTGGTTCATGCGACGAGGATGAAGACGAAGCATTACCTATTCCCAGGCCACAGGATGGTGCCGTTCTCATTACGCATAGGACCCCAGTTGCTAAACTTCTCTATTTCATCAGAGAGTATGTCGGCGTCATTCGCGAGCGTTGTAACGTTGACGGCGGAACTCTCGGACAACATAACCCCCGTATACTCACAGCCACCTATCATGCCTTGAATACGGTCCTAATCTCGGACGCATTCAATGACGGAACGTTGGTACCAGGCGATCGACGGAAAATACTGCATGTGCTGGTCCGAATATTCATCCTAGACTCCAATCTTTACTACCGATTCTGTAACGATGTTTCACCAACCCTCCTTCACGAACTTCTGTTGGTCGTGTTCAATGACTTTCCTCGCATTTGCGGTGCAGTTGAACTTGTGACTGAGATTGTGGACCTCTCGCTCCGAGTGGATCCTTCCTTCGGTTTCAATACCTTTTGGATCGAAGCCTACACTCAGCTGGCACGGAAAGGTTGGTTGGATGCTTTCTTGATGGAAATCTTGGGGATATCTCAGTATGCGACCGCCGAGCGGGATGTAACGGGGGCGCGCCCTATGTTCTATTCCTTCTTGGCCGCATCCTTTGTCGAGGGTTTAGCTGTCCTACAAGTCTCAGCACCTCCCGTGTTTGCGGACACAATGGATTATCTCTCGACATCCAACAATTTGGTTCTCCTTTCGTTAATTCTCGCGATTTCCGATGACAACCGAAGACGCGGCCTCCAGATACTGTCTGCTTTTCTGCCGGCAGATCGTTGGGCGGCGTGCCTGTCGGAACTTCAAGACTTCTTGGAATCCGACAGCGCTCCGCGAGCGTGGTACAATAATTACAAGAAGGCCTTCGACCTCAGGATTGTATACGCATATGGCGGCCCCGCCGAGACGCTCAGATTTTCTGCATTTGAAGATACTGTACTATCGCGACCGCATCTTCACATAACGGGTCACACGGGTCAATGAATTGAACCTATTTGATCTTCATAACACGTAACAGGGCGGAAAATCGTCGGGAACACACCTTATATGGGAATTTTGCGCGCGGCGGCTAGTGCCGCCGCCTCCCGCTGCTCCCGATATGGGCTCATCAGCAAGTTGCGAGGCCCGTATTTGGCGTAATCCTACGCTGATTACGCGATTTACGCGATTACACTTTACTGTAATTCTACAAGGTACATACGAAATCAGGCGTAATTCGGTTCGACGCTATTACACTCAATTATGCCTGAATTATACCAGTATTCGGCTGCTCAGTTACTCATTAGATCAAACAACATGGAAGGAAAGGGAATTATATTAGACTACTAGTACGAGTACATGATCCTAAAGACAATAGGTAGGTAGCTAGGACGTCGTACTATAGAGATACACTCTAGCCTTTGCTGCCAGTCTGCAGAATGCCAGTCAGCACAGTACTAGGATTCGGCAGGTCACATACAACTTCGCGTGAACTTAGAACTGGATCGTCCTATTCATACCCCATTGAGACCCTGATGGGTTCCGTCTTCATGCTTGCATTCGTTGTCGGCGACTCTGCATGGTTGGTTGTTGGAGGCATCGCTTGTTCCTCGTACACATCATAATAGTCCTCGTAGCGTAGCCCGCGCGGTAGTCCTCGTACAGCTCGCAGTAGTCCTCGTCCGCCTCACGGTAGTACTCGTCCGCCTCGCAATAGTCCTCGTAGCGTAGCTCGCGCGGTAGTCTGTCATCTAGTGTGGCCTCGCGGTGGTCCTATGGTCCTTGTATGAGTCGGTATGGTCCTCGTACGCTTCACAGTGGTAATTGTCCTTGTATGCGCAGTGGTCGTCCTCATCCTTTTATGCGTGGTTGTCATCCTCATCCTTATATGCGCGACGGTCGTTCTCATATGCGGTCGTCCTCGTATGCGTGGTAAATCCTTGGATGCGCGGTCGTCCTCGTATGGTGTCGTCCTCGTATGGCGTCGTCCTCGTATGGCGTGGCGTGGGCGTTATGCACGGTGTCCTTAGATGCGCAGTCGTCCTTGTGCACGGCGGTCGTCCTCGTATGCCTTCGGGCGCGGCTTTTGTGAATTGGATGTCGTTGATTTGGCTCGTCCGGCGTCCGCAGGTAGAGGGAGAAAGCAAGCTATTCGGACTTCGAAAAAATTGAAACGAACATGGCGTGATCAATGACGTGAGCAGCACAGCCCTATCAATGAAATCGTTCAAGTCCGGTCCATCGCCGGTCAATATGCCAGTGCCACTTTGCTGAACACACTACCACAGTGTTCAGCTATCCCATGCCATGATCTACAGTACTGCTTACATGGGTTGTGGCTCCACTGCTACCATGTCGGACTGCCGGCATAACCGTGTAAGTGCGTATCGGGTGTAATTGGTGTAATCGGGTGTAATGAAACAAAAATCCGGAAATTTTTTACACTGGATTACGCATTTACGCCGATTATGCCAAATTACAAGCCTTGGAACTTCCTGATGCTATGGACCCTGTATGAACTAGTGCCAAGTTGGTTCACAAGCGTAACACGTAACACCCCGTGAAGATGCGGTCGCGTTAGTACAGTATATGTGACCAGTTATTGCCTAAGTGCAGTGTTGATACTCCTTCAGAGCCCGAATCTTCCGTGAGTTCTACTTATTCAGGCTCATGTATCCAGTTCCTGATGTTGAGCAGCAGTTGACAACCCACGAAAGCTCTGCGACAGAGTCGACCTCCACGTCCACTCATTGGATTCGTTCTCTGAAAAGGCTCTTGGCGGTTCCAGTCGGCGATGACATGGAGCTTAAGCAGAAGTGTTTGGGTAATTCTCAGCATTCCGATGGGATAGTTTAAATGATGTATAGTGGACTGTCTGTAAGGAATGACCAGAAACTTATCTTTCAGTTTCATGTGGCCAGCACGTGCAGAGTGAAATCGTGGCGCTGCTCTTCGTGGGCACGCTAGCCTACTATTAGCATCGGCCAGTGATCAGTGAAAATTAGATGTGATTACATGCTAGGAGTCGCAGTCTGCAGAGGTAAGCACATGCCAATCGCCCAGAACAAAAGACTGACGGCTTGTGAAGAGACAAGGCTTTTGTTTCATATCAAGATGACTTGGAGATGCGAAGAAGAGATGATTTACGGAATTCCATGTAATTGTGAATCCAGCGGCAAGCGCCACCAATTATAAAGGCTTCCGAGGCAAATAGTTCTTATGTTACAGTCATGGACCCCCACCAGAATCAAGACGTAGAGCCTTCTATACAACGTCGTACTAAACGACTGTGGGAAGAACACTCGAAAATAGATGCAGGTCATCCAACCGCTGCTCTTCGCCCAGTATCTTTGTCAAGTCAGCATCCACAGAAGGAGCCGCCACCACCTCCCGCTCCCAGAGCATCACATTACAGCTCTCCTCATTCCGCGCCGCCTCATGAATCGACTTCCTCATTCAGACATTCTCTCAGTTCCACTCATCGCAGAACACCTCCTCCAGTGCCAATTAGAAAGCCTTCTAAATCGCGACCTATGATACCTCCTCCGCTTCTTTCTCCCAGACCCGCTTCGCCTCCGATCCCTCCCCAAAGGCGACCACCTCCACTGCCACCACGGCCTTCCCATCTTCCTGACCTAGGCCGAAATAATGTCCACGATCTCCGCATCAGAGAACCTGGGCTAATCCCCAGAGGTACGCAACCACAGCGAGTGGTGCTACATTCCATGATGTTGATGAAACGATCTTAGTGAATGTCCCAAGGAATGGCGGCGGTCCGTCCAATGGAGAACTGCGATACCGCCCCTTCTATTCTTCTCGAGGAAACGAACAGATCGCAGCAGACCCGCACGTAGGTAAAAGCACAAATAAATGGACACGTTATGATCGCTAGTAGAACTTCTGAACTTGCGTCCGGGGGTCCTGTCACCTGTGGATAATGACAATGTCAAGATGCGAGCTGTATTTCATTGGGTCGGGAATAGATTCTTGCTAGCGCACACCTTGCGATGACAAGAACGTGGAAATTATTCGAAATGAGGTAGCTCAATCGAAGTGAAAACAACATACAGATGAGTCTGAATCTGCCAGCTACGAGAAAGATCTAGACGACGCCGTCTACCGCCTCCGAGTCCCGATGGTCAGCCTGTTAGCAGTGGCATATTAGAAGCCGTCAACGACAGGTTGGTCAATGATGAAGACTGGAATCCATGCATACCGGTTATAACATGCGGCAAGGACCTAGCTAGTAGCTCTTGGAAGAGACCAATCATATCGGAGAGTCTCCCAGGGCTCAGGCCGTTGAACCAAATTGGCGCCGCGTCCTCTGAATTACTGCGCGCCAATTCGGTGGTGCTCATGGCTCGACTAACAAACCAATTCGGCGTCCGAGCCTTCTTTCACGCATATGCAATTCCTTCTCACCAAGTCGGTCAATCATCGTTCATGTGATGTTCGTCAACCGGAAGCACTCACTCGAGAAATGTCCTAAAGTTGAAATGGCCTGATATGTTTGACTTTTGAGAGCTAGACAAGGGTTGATGCATGAGTGCATGGACGGAAGCCAGCTTATACATTTTACATTTAGTCCCAATCAAAGCTCCAGCTGTTAGAGGAATACCATGTCGACCACCAAATGTGGCGCATGCAGTCGATCATGGGTCACACGAACGACAGTACAGTCTTCGCCGTCGGGTGTAGGGGATACACAATCTGTTGATAAGCATGATAATCGACTGAGATCACATAACTCAGTGTTCCACAATGGCGCTGAGAGAGATGTTGCACAAAAGCATTAGACTCCGGTCATGCGATATATTACGCCGAATCGGCATGCTGAACATCCTGATCGTCGTCGTTCAACATCCCCTCCAACTCGTCTTCGTCGTCCTCCACATCTTCTTCAGTTTCTAGCGTCGCCTCCAGCGATTTACGGGCTAGAAGGCGATGCGATTCAGGAGCAATAAGACCAGGATGAAGAGGACAACACAACCTTCACTGCCTCTGCGTAGTCCTTGAAAAACCTAACATGAGTGCCGACGGGACGCTCCCTGCATCCAGCTCCAGCAGCGCACAAAGTGCCAAGATAGACAGCCGCTTGTCATGTACCCGTCTGAGGAGCGGCCCCTTGCCCTTTCCCTTGCCTCTAGTATTCTTAATCTCGTGCGAATACCATCAAAAGTGAACGACTTGCCGCACTCATCCCTACGGCATATGTAGCCTCGATACTGTGTCCCCATACGCCCGGAACCTCACCGCTACCCTGCTCTCCCAAGACGTTGAGCGCGAGTGCAGGATTGTAGTAGAGCAGGCAATTGACGAGGATGAGCAGCGCCCCGAGCCTCAGCGCTGGCATCTCCGCAGCCGAAAGCGTGCGTAGAGTGGTTAGGATGGTGGGTTGAACTACCCATTCATCAACGTCTGATAACCTAGGACATGAATCGACACACCTCGGTGTGGCCGGGACACGCAGGCGCGGAAACACGACTGGAACTATAATGTTACAGGAGTGTTAGCCCCAACTCATACTCATACTCATACTCATCTCCGCCTCGCAGGTTAAGTAACACGCTCTCGATGAGCTTGCAGCCGGTTGTTCTCCCCCAGATGCGCGTTGGTCTGTATGTCCACCAGCGCCTGCTTGTATGTGCTGCGAGAAGACAGCGGAGGGCGAGAGGATGTGCGCAGAACCGAAGGATACAAAGTTGTCCAGTGAGGGAAGCATTTCTACAAACACATTTGAGGAGCTTAGGCAACAAAGTAAAAGAGATAATGACCTTCCAAGTAGTCAACAGCGTACCTGGCACCGGCCCCGGTGGTATCGCCGCAAAAAGCTTCCCATGTGAGCTCGAAGATGCGCCACATCGGCGGGGGTACGCTGCGCAATTTGAATGTTGGGCTATCTACGAGGTCATACATGGAGTCAAAGAGGTCTAAATTAATGTCAGTTGACTGTCCTATGTGATAATCAGAGCGGACATACCAAGGCACTGCCCCTCCAGCGTCAATATCACTACAGGTATAAGCACCTGCGGCGCACCCTCCACACTCTACACGACCGTCCACAGCGTCTTCGCCGCGAATGTCTTGCCGTCATCCGCATCAACCTCCGCAACAGACCCTACTTGTCCATTTCAATCAAAAATTCTACTTGAAAGAGCAGACAACACCACTGACCAGCCACACTACCCACAACGTCGTTGACTAGCCACACAGTTCAACACTAAACGGCAGCAGGGCGTCGCCATACGTATCCACAAGGTGCTCCAAGGAAGCGTGCAGCACGTCCAAATCCGATTCCGGAGCGACGTGACAAGGCATCCAAGGCGCGGCTGCAGCACCGCTACAGATTATATCAATACCGTACTTTGGGGAAAAGAAATTAAATGAAACACGCACTCTCAAACATCCTCGTTCCCTCCCCGACCGCCAACACACAGTTATGCGTCGCCGTCCGGTGCGAGCTTCGATCCAAGGGCCAAGCGCCGCGATGGCGTTCAGTCGGCTGGGATTTTGCAGTACGGTAGGGTCTTGGAGTACGCCCATCAGGTAACCAACTACATCCTTGGTGCGGTTAGAGACGAGGGAAATGAGGAACGCCGAGACTGCAGATTGCCAGCCTAAGTAATTGATATCTCAAGAGTGATCTCGCTGGGAAACCACTTACCGCCACCACCATCGCCTCCAGTGTAATCATCCACGCCTACCCTGACTGGGTCGTTCTCCCAGAGTTGCTAACGTTCTGGCGAGTTGCTAACGTTCTGGCGTGAATGAGAGTAGTGGGAACACGAAAGCTGAGATGCGACATGCGGCTTGAGGAGCGCCCAAGTCGATGCTGGTTTGATACTAGAATAGTTCATGAGTACCTATAAGCCAGAATGTATAACGACACTCACCACTCATTAAAGAATGCGAAGACATGATACTGGCATCGCGGTTTCAGGCCGCGAGCCAAAGTCAAAGTCAAAGTATGATTCCATACAGAGTCTAGTGCAGGCTCGGAGTCGACAAACTCCCGAGTTCCGTCGAGAGTGCGGCACCGCGAGTCCAAGCGATCCGGCGTTGACCGCCGTAGGGAGTCCAGTGCGAAGTAAAAAGAAAGGAGTTGAAATCTCAGAGACCAATCAAACAGGAGAGTCGAATGAAAATCATGGTGATTATTGACAAAGGTCGTATATATGTGTATCATAAATTAAATAAATAGAGGCGGTCGAAGAAGAGGGAAGTTGCCAGGAGGTAAAGGAGAAAGGCCGTCGAGAAGAAAGGAATATACAAATAGTCCGAAAGAGAAATGAATACACTACCTGAAGACGAGTATGAGTGTCGATTGCATGCGAAACCGTGGAATCGAAACTTGGCAGGTGCCCATTGACCGAGTGTCGACGTGCTGAGAGTCGCAAGTCGCGGTCCGTATCGGCGGTCCCAATGAACTAGTCGTACGACAAGTTTCCAGGTGCAGGCAGTGTCTTGTCAGAGGTCTGCTGATATGCATGTGGCTGATATGTGTTGGTCACGAACGTATGAGTCGAAGTCGACTGTTGCCTGCGATGGGTCGAGCGCGCGAGGTCCAAGGTGGCACGGGAGTAGAAGGGACAATGAATTGATATTTGCATGGGGGTATACACGAACAGTTATACATACAACCTGGAAAGAGGTGAGCGAGGTAACAAGACACGGAGTAGGAGAAGGGGAAAAACACGGGTCTCAGCCTCGCCTTACATTCTCCAACCACGCCCAACCATCTGGCTCTCAGAGAGAAGGCCTCGACACCCAACAACAGTGGGACTCTTTATGAGCGGGGCGTGTTCCTTTACCAGGATTATCTTCATCGACCACGAAAGAAAAAGAAAAAAAAGATGTATTGAACTACTTACATTACAAGAAGAGAACACGGTTGTAGGATATGTAGAGCCACTCCAGGTGATCCTGCGTCCTTGCCCCTCGACCAGTGGGAGGAACATCAGCAAAGATTGTTTTTGAGAGCCCGCGTCCATCTCCAACGTTTGTCTGGACCACCCCGCCTGCGAAGTCGCCGAGGCGGCGGAAGGATGGTAATTTGAACGTCGTGGATTTTATGAAGAAAAAATAAAATCTGGCCGAAGCTTTATATAAATGGATTTCAGACTCCGCTTCAAGTTCCGTTTCAGGCAGGCGATCGAGCCGCGTCTTTTTCCGTAAACGCTCACGTTGTCGGTAAGTCTACAATATGGCTGCTCGTCGTGGCTGACATCGTGCCAAGTAGGGAATGGCGACTGCAACCCACGCGGTCGCATCGGCGGCGGCATCGGGCAGCGTGCCAACGGCATCGCCCTTTGCTAAATTACTGCGACGGTCGCGCTTTGCTTCATTCGACCCGAATATCCGGCAGACATATTCCTCGCCGAAAGCCCACGCCCACCGCGGCGACTTTGGTCTGAAGTGCCCCCTTACTATCCGCCGCAAGAACGCCTTCATCACGCTCAGCGCACCATTCGACGCCCGCGAGCAGTACGTCGAGTGGGTCAAGGGCGAGTCGCAGGTCCGGTTCATCCGCCGTTATGAGGAGATGGACATGAATGCCAGCGTACCACATACCTCTGCATGGTACAAAAACCAGAGCTCGAAAACGGCCACCGACTGGCTCATTGATTCCGAATTCTGCGACGAGGCAGAGCGCCCAGAGGCCAGCGAGGGCATGTCAATAGACGACCTTGTCAAGGCGAAGCTGAAGGAACCGGTGGGCCCGATAAGGACTGACTTGGCGGGCGTGAGCGTGAAGATGGCTGATGTGGAAAGGGCGCGCCACGCTGTCGCGGTCACGACATCCGGACTCAGTCCCAATATCGAGGCCATGTCCGAGGCCGAGTTTGACCATTTCGTAGAGCGCGCCCGCAAGCTGCGACCTCAGTTCCGCGAGTTCATCTGAAAGCGCTACGAGGAGCACAACGACAAGGATCTCTACAAGCTCGCCCAAAACACCGAAAACCTCCACCGTCGCTTCCTCGAAGAGGTCACCTTCAACGAGCCTTTCAGGAGCAGCAGGTCCAAGAAAATAGAGCCCAAGCCCCATCGCGTCGGCGGTCTGCTCTACCATCACCCCAGCAAACTCCACTCATACATGTTCGCAAAGATGGAGCCAGGCCTCCTCCTTCAGATCGACGACGTCAGCCAGCACCGCGCTGTCATCACCCCCCAGGCTGGTTACAATTCGGGTATCATGATCTCGTTTGGCGGTCTTCGCACCTCCATACCCTACCTCCCTGGCGACAAGTTTAGTCTGTACCATCACAGGGAGGGCATGGGAACCACGGATCCCGACCTCGCCGACAAGACATCGATGGAGGAGATGCGTCTAATGCCGGGCATGGTCACAATCAACAGTCTCCCCCGCACCGTCGGTCGCAACGCCAGCGGTGTCAAGGGTATCCGCATGCGCGCCACGGTTACCGTCGACAAACAGCTCGAGTACTACTACCCCTACTTCCCCTGGGATCCGCGCTACGCACCGGAAGAGAACATGGAGGATGGCGCGGGTCATGCTCCAGAATCCATGGACGCGTTCGACATTATGGACTTCCAGAACAACCCAGAGACTGCGTGGCTCGCGAATTCCGTCTTGGAGAGCCCCGAAAAATACTTGAAGGAGTATGCCCCGCTCCTCGGTGTCAAGGGTCTCGATCCTGAGCCGCTAAAGGCTGGACCGATGGAGACGCAGACGACGGAGGAGGAGCGTAAGGCGAACAACATAAGTGTGCTAGACATGCTAGTGAAGCTCTCGGGTCCCCAGGCGCCGCAGACTGAGGCTGCATCGCAGGCGAAGCACCAGACGCTTGATCCTGCGCAGAATGCGGCGCTGAATATGTTTTCGATGCTTTCGGTGAGTGCGGTTTGCATTGTTGAGTAACTTTGACTGAGTCCCGCTAGACACCGCGCACTGAGTCTTCCGAGGAGGCTGAGCGAAAGGCTGCTACGATGGATTACCTTGACCGACTTGTAGAAAAGATGGTGAGTATATGTTTTTTTGCCTACTGGGATGATGTTGATATGTCGACCAGGACCAGGAGAAGAAACCGTAGTATGTGGGGTGTAGATATTCGCTTAATTATCGTGTGCGATTCGTGAGAGGCTAGACAACTTGACGCTTAACGGCCGATGTTCTGGATAGCCGTGGCGGTGCTACAGACTGCAATATATTGCATGACGGGAGTCTAATGCTTGTGTATCCCCTACACTCGACGGCGAGGGCTGTACTGTCATTCGTCTGACCTCAACTTGCATGCGCCACATTTGGTGATCGACATGGCATTCCTCCAAAAGCTGGAGGGACTAGATGCAAGATGAGTAATATGTATAAGCCGGCTTCCGTCCATGCACTCATGCCTCAACCGTTCTCAAAGCTAAAAAAATACCATTCCAGCTAGGGGTAGAATTGGGACAGATTGGACAACACTTACTTGAGATTTTCCGGAAGTGGGTGCTTCCTGTTGACAAACATATTATCCGACATGTCAACATCCTGATCCCTATTTCCTCCTTCATCCATTACTTACTTCCAATATAGTCTGCTGTGGCTTGGAAGCTGAATCATTTCATTTCATAAGCGCTTTCGGGATTTGGTGCTCCCGACTTGCAAGCCGCATGTCGCGTCATTAGTCTCAGCATTCGTGTTCCCACTATGCCAGAACGCCAGCAACTCTGAGAGAGCGACCGTGGACGATTACGCTGGAGGCAATGGTGGTGGCGGTAAGTGGTTTCCCAGCGAGAGATATCAATTAATCATAACCCCTCAGGCTGGCAATCTGCAACAACGTTCCTCATTTCCCTCGGTTTCTAACCGCACCAAGGATGTAGTTGGCTCGTACTAAGACCCTGCCGCACTGCAAAATCCCAGCCGACGCTTTGGCGCTATCGCGGCGCTTGGCTCTTGGATCGAAGCTCGCACCGGACGGCGATGCATCGGGAAACCTGGAGGAATTCGTGATGTACAGTACCAGCGCTGGCGGCCTGGGTGCGAGCGATAGCTTGTGAGGTGGTGGGAGCGTTGGTGAGGCACGGGCTAGTGGCAATTCGGAGACATGCTTCGAGAGAATGTGGCATGGGGACGGTCGGGGAGGGAACGAGGATGTTTGAGAGTGCGTGTTTCATTTGATTTCTTTCTCCAAGTATGGTATTGCTATAATCTGTAGCGGTGCGCAAACTTGAGGCTCTGCCGCCGCGCCTTGGACGCCTTGTCACGTCAGTCTTTTAGAACGTACTGAACGCTTCCTTGGAGCGGCTTGTGGATACGTATGGCGACGCCCTGCTGCCGTTTAGCGTTGAACTGTGTGGATAGTCAACAAAGTTGTGGGGGGTGTGGCTGATCAGTGGTGTTCTCTGCGCTTCCGATTAGAATTTTTGATTGATATGGACAAGTAGGCTCTGTTGCGGAGGTTGATGCGGATGACGACAAGACATTCGCGGCAATGGGCGTCGCGAAGACGCTGTTTAGAGATGCCGGCGCAAGAGGTGGGGTTATCCCTTAATGTGTCCGAATTTTCTAGGCTGACGTGTAGTCTTGCAGGACGCACGGCTACGTGGTGCCTCCGCTAAAGACCTGGAGGCAGAAGAGGATGACGAGGAAGAAGACACCAATGATGAGATTGAGGAGGAGCTTGGCTTCTTCACGCCGCTAGATGGGGTGTATGGGTGGTCTTCCGGGACGCGGTGGGAGGTAAGTGTCTATTTGCGATTGGTATTGAACGAGACCTGACGTGTGTCTTTAGCCTTCCAGTCGAAGAATCCGTAGCTGCCGATGAAGCTGCAGATGGTGATGATGATGGAGGTTGGTCGCAAGGCGGAGGGTGGGCCGTGGTTGAATGTTATCTGATGATTATGCTTCTTTTGTTTATTACAACGATTTACGACCTTGTCTGTTGTTTGCTCTCGAGAATCTAGATTCA
>JADNRX010000042.1:0-237211 GCA_015501595.1 Hymenopellis radicata
CCGGTGACCGCCTGGTTCTGATATGCAGACAGTCTCACATCAGCTTGCTCGACGTTGAAGAAAGATAGAACTTTACAGCTTACATCAAGTCAAATGGGAAAGACCCAGCTCATCATCTCAGTCCAGTTCTAAAAATCGCGTGGGGAAGTGCGCGTCCGCCGCCGTTTAGATCGACAGTGTGGTAGATGCCCTTTGAATCCAAACCAGTGAAACTCCAAGTCGGACCTAAGCGCATAGAACAACACCGTCACCAGCAGTCGCCAAGGCTAGTATTATACCTACGACTGTATGGGTCAGACGGAGCCAACATAGGACGAAACGAATACTCCAAGCTAAAGCCAAGTTCGGTGATCGTGGTCAAAGCGAGAAAACCAACCGATCACGTGTCCGCCGCGACTTCTTGTTTTCAACCGCCATCATCGCTCATGGTCTTTCACTGGTCAAGTAAGCCCGCCGCATATGTCTTGCACTTTTGAGACTCTGCTAACTTATCCTTCAAATAGCTCCAGAACGCCGAATCGGACATGTTCAGCTCGAGCCCATTCCTGTCGAAATCTATCATGAAATCTTCACCTACATCGAACCATCTGCAGAATTTTCGGAAGCCGACTGTCGGGAAACATTCTCCTCCATTGCTGGCGTCTGCAGGTTCTTTGCTGCAGAGGCTCTCCCGCGTGTTTGCCATTCCTTTCACGTCGCCTGCCACGCGCCTGGGAGTCGTAACGCGATGAAGCTGTGCAGAAAAATAAAGAACGACAGGCCGCTTGCCTCTCATATTGCCACTCTCATTCGAGAGTGCGTTCTCACCGGCTGGGTGTTCGACGAAGAGAACCAGACGGAGCAAGCTGCGCTCGCTGCTCTGCTGAACCTTGTTCGGAAGGCGATTCAGAAGATGCCGGAACTGGAGACCATCAAGCTGGATAATTGCCGCATATCGAATGCCATGATGAAGCTCGTCTGTCAAGCGGCAGACCTTCGTTCGTTGCATCTCCATCAGTGTCGCCCAACAAGTCTGCTAAACGACCGACTTTGGGACCCGCTATTCTCAGCGCGTATTGTCGACCTCACGGTCGTTTACTCGGTGTATGAGTCAAACGAAATCGAGACCAGTGCTATAATTTCCCATCTTCCCTTCCAGCATCTCGTCTCCGTGAAAACGAACCATCGTGGGCTATTGGACGCCATCGCTTTTAGCTCATGCCACCTCCAGCGCCTCGAAATCACCAACTTCATATACATCCTGGAAGACCTCCTGCATCTCGGCGACGTCCTTAAGCAACTTCCCCTACTGACCCATCTCAGCATTCACCGGTTGACTAACTACTTGCCCCTCGCATTCCATAACGTTCATTCCATGCCTGGGAATTTCACAGGAATATCTCTTCCTTCGCTTCGGTCTCTCCTGTGTCCAGGGAGTATAGCGGCAGCCTTTCTATCCCCAGTGCCAGGATCACTGGTCCACCTTGATCTCACGGGGACACACGTCGCTCAGAGTCCTTCATCTGGCGTACAGACCCCGTGGCGTTTTCCTACCCTTGACAACGTCTATGCGGACAGTCTAGAAGAGCTGACCATCCCTATGCGAGGCCTTGTCAAAGGATCTTTCCCGTTCAATTGCCCGCACCCACGTCTGAGAAATCTCGCGATCATTGGCGAGGACCTCGTCAATGCATTTAGCTGCACCGTATGTCCTCGCCTCAGTGTTCTCGTTGCCAAACTCTCAATTTGTCATAGGTTCTCAAAGCAGTATGCATTGCTACTCCAACTGCAAACATCCCTCCACTCCTCGAAATATCGTTCGCCTCGGGGACCGACATGAAATGGACTTTGGATTTGCCCTCACAGCGTGACGAGATCCAGTCTTTGACCCCGTTCTTCCCCACACTCCGTGAAGTACGGCTTGGAGAGTGTGTGCGCTGGGATCTTGCTAAAGGGAGCTGGGCGCCCACTATCCTACAGCCGAAGAAGATGCGGCTTCTTATGACGGAGTTTCCAGAAGAGTGTAAGGATTATCGAGGATGTTTCGCGCGCTATTGTTAAATTGAAAACTTCTTGTTCCGCAGTTTGTAGCAACGTACAGAGGAGCGTCGAAGTATACTGATCATACAACAAACAACCTAGAATATTTAGGACATCTTTGACCTTTACCTTCCCCATACCCCAATTGATGTTCCGCGTCTTATCCTGCACTAGCGACGACTCGCGATCTCCTCTCTTCCTCCGACCGCATACTAGCACGCAACCGTTCCGCCTCCTCGGCCCTCACCCTCATCCGACAGCTCGCCGTTCACCCTATCCAACTCCCTCTTAGTCCGCCTTCAGCTCATCTTTCCGAATGATAAATTCTGCGGCCTGGCGCCATCGCTTGGCATCATCCTCTAGCCAAGCAATGCGCTGTTCTAGGAAAGTTGTAAGCCCTGAGGATTGAAGTACGGTGTTCGAGGGGGCGGATGAGGTGCTTGTGGGCGTGGTCGCTTTATTGCAAGTCCGAGCATCAAACTTCGGTTTCCCCAACAGCCATAGAGAGACTGGACGATTGTCAAAGACAATCATAAAGCGCATGGACATATGGTTCGCCCAGCAGAGTATCGTCAGAGAGTGAACGCCGCAGCGCGTGCGCATCGTGTCTATATAGCCTTGGTCGAAGCGGGTACTCGGTATCCTTGTCCAGAGATGGGAGTTGGACAAGAAAAGGGCACGCTATCTAGAAGAGGTGACAGAATGTAAGCATTCAGAGAAGGAGGGCGTGGAGATGATGCAGCGGGGCGAGCGATGTCGGCAAGCGCACCGAAGATTTCTGAGAGGATCTCGTTCGGTATGGTGACCTATAATATACACGGTGATCAGATGTTGTAAGAGCTGTAAATGCAGGAATAACTTCTCGGGAAATGTGGTTGATCAAGAGATGATTTCAATCACTGACGGCTGGGGCCGAAGATTTCAATCGGCGATTGAATGTTCGGACACACACGGTTTGAATCTCTCCGTTTTGCTTCCTTGTCCGCCGTTTGTCCTTCGTCGCATCCCAGCATCCTTACTAGCAGTGTACCCCCTAAGGCCGAATGACACGAAACTTCTCCGTGCTAATAGCACTCTACTGCCGAGAACGCGCTGGCTCTCACTCTTTGCGACGGTTCTTGTGCCTCCTTCTCTGTCAGACGTCTGCGCGCCATCCATCTCTGCGTGCTCATGCAATGAGACTGGATGTCCTCCTTCTTTTATTCTCTAATCTTCCTTGCTAATTGCCTCTTACCAAGTCTGTGCCGAAGGCGAATAATTATACTTACTCATGTCTTCGGACCGTGGTCCCTTGTCCTAACGGATATGGCACCTTCATTTGGAGAGCGAACACATTTTTACATGGGGAGGTTGACATCGGGCACGACGACACTGTGCTTTTTTTACACTCTCCTTCCTTTTTTGCGCCTAACATTATTTTGATAGGCATAGCGTGGTGATCGACGTCTTTCCGTTCTTTATCTACGAGTAGGTCGGCATACTTTCCACGGCCACTTATCGTCCTCGAACGTCAATCGTAGGTATGTGCATTAGGCGGATTGGCCTAGCCGGTTAGTTCGACAATGAGGACGCGCCGGGAATCTTTTTGTGTGCGTTTTATCTTGTCAGACGCGGCGAGGTCATGCTGGTGCATCTTCTCCTCATAAAGAAGCTCTTAGATTCTGTTGAGGCAACTGTGCGTAGTCGCATGGTCCTATCATCGACCGTACAGGACCGTCATGATAATACGAATGAAGTTCGTTCAGCTCTCTCTAGGGCGTGTAACCTTTTTTACTTTCCACAGGCGAGACTAGCCGGATCTTTGAGCGCACTTCGCCTAGCAGCATATGCTCACAACAGCATCCTTGAACACATTCTTTTTGTCAACAAGACATCAGACCGCCGGCATAGCGGAAAGTTCAATCTCCGATTTCATTGGCCAGCTCTCGCCTTGCACAAGTAAGGACAGTAGAAATCCTCGAAGATTCTGTGGCCAATTGTCCTACCGGAAAGGTGCGTCGATCATGTATCGATAACGCTTTTTTTTTCATGGACGGTACCCATTTCGTGTCTTGGTGGTTGTGCATCGAGCCGATGCTTGTTTAAGTCACATTAAGACTGGTTTGGGAATCCCCTCCGAGGCCTCATGGTCTACTGGATATGGTGTCTCAATAATTCGTAGTTGTTGAGTTTTGCTGCAAAGGTTCAATCTCCGCTCGAAATTTTCGGAGGCTGTTCTTTTCCTTCTTGACTCGCTTTTCTTTGCGCCTAACGCAGGAAGACGCATCTTCGTGCAAGGAATAGCTCTTCTTTTGAGCAGGTAGATGCTGGCTCCCGATTGTGTTAACGTTACGAGTACTGTATACTTTCGACCGGATGTTCGCCGGTCGTGATGCGTTATGCAACGAACTTATATGAACTAAGTTCGTTGCCAGGCACGGAGCCCCGACTTACCGCATTTGGATGTCCCGCCGTAGGCGGGAGCGAAATTTTTACCGTTTTGGGCCATCTGACCCTGAAATTGAGGTCCGTGACGCGTTATCCTAAGCGATAAGTTCGGTTCGTTGCCCTCCGTGATCCGTTATTCGAATATACGGTCGAAAGTATACAGTACGCAGCGACAGGTAAGTCGTGCCGTGTCCCCTCTGTCCCCTCGTAACGCATTCATCAAGCTTACTCTATTTTCCTTATCCGCCGAGGCCACTTATCCCATCGGAATGGGGGCTCGTGAATCCAGCGTGTTGGTAGAGTTTTTGCAGACCAGGTCGGTTATTAAGTCCTCAGTCGACTGTTTGCATGCGGAGTAGGCTGTAGTGGAGAGGCGACCTGTCCTATCGGATCGGCGGAATTTCTCTTGCGTTGTTTTTAGGTCTGCGTACATGGCTCGGGCGTAGGCTGGCGGAGTGGCTTATCCTCGTGCAATTTCTTTTATTTCTATTGCTTGGGGACCGTCATACCTCTTTGAGTGTCGCTTTCTTGTGCCATGGCAGTAATCTCAGGGATTTTGTTCAAACATCGGGCCATCTCAGATGGCCCGTTCAAACGAGCGTGTTGAAACGCCCGTCCGCCACAGGTAACAGTATATATTTACTAGTAGCTAACTCTACCTACATAAATTCACTGTTTTAACGAGTTCAAACCCTCCGGAACCCCCATGCCCTAGTCAACAGGTCAAGTCGCGCGTGTCAACGTGTTTGAACCACTATATGGCGCTGTGGTAGCGGCTGTGGAGAGCTACCCGTTTGAACGCATCGTGTGGTATTAGCGTTCCAACCTTCGCGCACCCTCAAGTACTCCTTCGCGAGGCTAAGCCGTTCAAACGCGCCTGAACGCGTATACTGCTAAATGTGCCTCAGCAGGCTGTGTTTCAACGCGACTCCAACAAACAACGCAAGCCCAGATCTTGCGTCGCCGTAAGCCGTTTGAACGACATTCAACTCTCAGCATTCGAACGACGTGGAAACTGTCATCGTTCAAATGCCGAGAGTTGAATCGCGTCAGTGATCCGACCTTGCCTAGAGTGAGTATGAGTGAGTAGGAAATTTAGGTGCCACTCAGCAAGCCCGGGTATGATGTGGTCTGAAAGCAAGAGTGGTACATGTCACGTGTCATTTCTCTTTGGTTGTCTAGTCCGCGGCTTAGGCCTTGGAAGAACAAAGGGCAAATTCATGCCAAATTCGTGCTTTGATAACGAGTAGGGCCGGCACGCGACAGCACCCGAAACCACGCCGAACTATCGCTCACACGGCTCGATGATAATATATCCAACTTTCTTGTGTTGTCACTGTATCTAGCCGGCGTTCCATGGGACCGAGCCGAATAATTTTCCTTTCCTTTCCTTGTTTTCCCCTGCAAAAAGCATCTGGTCCGAATAGTTTGGCGCTGATTATAGGACAAAAGCAAAGGTGGTGATCGTTTTAGTTTGATTGAAAACCTAAAACTTGCCTGCAAGACATACGCAAAAGTAAGGCGCTACAGAAAACCGATTGCCCTAGATGATGATATTCTGACCTGCTACTTAGTATACACTTTGCGGTACATATGCCTTGAACATCGTGACAAAGAAGCCGACGTCGGCTGCAGCCTAGTCTAGAAGTCCTTCTACGAGATCCCGAGATGTCCATGTTGATATGTCGTAACCAGGTAGATGCCAGCCGGCGCGTTCACCATAAAGGCCTCCTTCGTTAAAGACGCTCTGAGTCTAGAGAGAGTACTTGGTCTTAATCAATGCTGCAGCACGCTCGGCTACCACGTAAACGGGCGCTCGTGTATGCGATTCAGGAATTGACGGCTGTAGAAGGGTCTTGCCAGCAAGGGTACATACGAAGACAGAGGCATCGACGATCCGCACGCCATCTGCACCCTTCAAAAACAGCTCTGAATCGACAACGCCCCACTTGGCCTTCTTCGGTGACATGCGTGCAGTCCCAACAGGATGGTTGATATTCGATCCATACGTCCTGGAGTACTGCAGCTTCAACTCGTCCGTCGAAGCATTCGCGAGGTCACCATAGGGCTCAATAATAACCCCATCCCAAGACGACGCGCTCAAGAAGGTCTCGGTATTCTTCGTAAACTGCACCATAGTATATTCGTCGAATGCATTCGTAAGGAAGGCTAGTGACGGAGCCGTCTACAAAGTAGAAAGTACTTAGTTCAAAGTTTAAAGGACCTCAGATGTCGAAAAGCAGACCTACGAGACACGAACGACACAACACCTATCAGGATGGTCAAGAACGAGCCAGTCGCAGGTTGAACCAATGGCCCAAAGGCTAAGAAACCATCCTAGGAATGCATCACATCAGCAAGAGCCGTGTCAACAAGTAACCTCCATACCACAAAGATAATCTCCATATGCCCGCCGCCCGACCTGACGATAGATCATCGAAAGTCTCATACATAGATAGCCGCATCATCCGACAATACTCAGGTTCCACTGTATCCGACTCGACAACCAAACATCTCTAACAGCATCATCATGTAAACTCTTCTACCCGTCTGCCCGTTCTCCTCGTACACCTCTTCACACACGCCATCTGCAGCGCACACTCCTCCAGTTCCGCGTCATCTCCACTCTCACTCTCCCGGCGCCTTTCCCGATCGTCAAGCGCGCTCAAAATCCTCTGCATACGCAAGGTAGCCAGCCGTTTGAATCCGTGGCTACGTCTGCATCGCCTCCTGAACGCACTGTGAGAAATTATGAGCATTACAGCAAACACGGTTATACGGCAGCTCGCCGACCTTGAGTGGCGTCTCGGTGAAACCAGTAGTCTTGACACGCAAGCGCAGAATATATGGTTCTGTGGGGAGAAAGCCGGGGTGGGAAATACGCGCAAGCGATTCAAAGTAGTACGTCGCCGAGTCGTTGAGTGGAACTCGCATGCACATGGGTGACTGGTGCGAGCGTGTCGGCATTGAGCTGCTGGGCAGGCAATGAATGGTCAACTAAGCGCCCTCGTTATCCGGCAAGAGATTGAGGGAAAGAGCTGACAGGGCTTCCAGGATGGCGCACATGGACTGGATGGTGTTGGAATAAATGAGTCCGAGTCGCCGAGTCGCGCTCTTGCTCGTTGGAGCCGCCGTGGTGGATGAGCATCATCTGCTTGAGGACTGTGGACTGTTGTAGGCAGCATTAGTGGTGGGAAAGAAAGGTAGAAGGAAAGAGCGTACCTTGCCCGACTCCCGGCACCGTTTTAATCTCATTCCTGGCGGTCATCCTTCCCTTCTTCAACTGGTTTTCGATCTCCTCGTAGACCGGGGGCCTGGCATTGTGCGTTAACGAGCGTCGGCAATATTGGTGCACTGAAGCAAGGCGAAGCGAGGAGGAAGGAGGAAAACAACAGGAAAAGGATCTGTTGTTAGGAGACGCGGAGAAATATGCTGTACGTGCGGGCAGCGTCTTCCTCTGGCATCGTCCAGTACGGAGCTGCCTTCGACGTCGGCGAAAACAACGATGGTCAAAGGCAAGTTGAAGTCGTAAATTTGACTCAGGTCCCCGGATCGGCAATACACTAGTTAATAGATAAGATTAGATCAGATAAATTGCCGCCGGCACGACCAAACAAAGGATGGTCGTTAATGTCTTGTAGCCACTGGCCCCTTCTCTTTATGCCACCATGGTCGGATGAACCGTCGCCCACCTCCTCGCTTCCCTTTCTTTCAGCACTCTAGAAGTTCGGGACCGAGAAGTGGCCGTCACGTCCTAGGTCTTACTGGGACGAGTTTGTCGTCGATGATGGCGGATACTTGAGTGGCGAGAGACAGCAGCGTTTCGACGTGTGTTGCAACGCGTTGCAGCACATGAGCATCTGAACTATGAAATTGGAAGCTTCGCAGTTCGAACGCTCAAGTGCTGAGAGGCGTTGCAACGGAGGCTGTTTGAACGTGTCGAGAGCTGAGGGTTTGAACGCATTAGAATCTGTCAACGCAGTCTGGCGTCATACCCCGAACAAGCTCTTGGCCAGCGGCAGACGAAGGCTATTGGAACGAAAACAGTGTATTCTTGTAGGTACAGCTAGGTACTAGTAAATATATACTGTTACCTGTGGCGGACGGGCGTTTCAACACGGTCGTTCGAACGGGCCATCTCAGATGGCCCGATGTTCGAACAAAAGCCCTGAGAAATCAGGCCATGGAACGGGACTCCGTCAAAATCGAATTGGTAGACAAATTCTCCTAATGTGAGTGGGACATCAGATTCATCGCGCATCCCCCGCAGCGCCGAGTCGCACGAGCAGTTGCCGGTGGTTCGACTTACGAAGATGTGTCCCTCTCGGTCACCTCTCCTTGAATTCGTGCCTCCATTCTGTTCGTGCGCGACGGTGTCGTACCTGCATGGTACGTTATCAATTTGTAAAACGACTTGACCGCACACTAGATTGTCAGTGATGCGCGAACACCTTCGCTTGACAGGGCCAGGAGTTTCGACGTAGGCAATGCGTGCCGATACAATACACTGGCCTCAGGCATTAGAACAGCACATCGACGATGAGCTCGAGGTCCACTTGTCTTAGCGGATATGGCGCCTCAATGGTGCACACAGCGCAAACGTAGCAGATCTTTTTTAGAATTCAATCTCCGATCGAAATTTTTCAAAGGCTGTGCAGCCTGTGCTCCTTTCCTTCCGTGAGTGGGAGGAGTCGTCTATTGCATGAGAACTCGAGGCGACTTGGCTTATCGGAACGGGCGCCTCATTAGCCAGGAAGAAGGATTTTTGCCTTTGGGTTTCAATGTGTACACCTCTGATGATGTTACTGAGGACTGCGTTTCTTCCTAGGATAAAAATGTGAAGGGGATACGAGGCGACTTGTCCTACCGGATATGGCACCTCCATTCTCCAAGTTCTCTCTAAAAAAGGAATTTCTTTTTTTTCCAACATGGCCCAACAATCGTGCAGGATGGGCTCCGAGTCCTCTTCTCTTTCGTGCGAGGAAGATCCCTCAGTGGTTCATCAACACATCGACTCGGATACGGAATGATATAATAATTGCTTAGCGGATGGAATATGCGGACACAGAGGAAGCTGATCTCGGAGGTTTCTAACACGTTGTGTCCACAGGCGTGCCGTCTATAATTCACACGACCATAAACGCCGCACGGACCACATCGCAGCGTACCCCCCGTGTTTATTCGCGCTTAGGAAGGGTAAACGCTATCGCGACGCATCTAAGGATACAATCAGCGCGACCCCAAATGGGCATCGATGACGCTTCACATTGGGTCACCTCATACCTTTATGGCGCGCGAGAGTCAGGACCATGTCATGGGCAATCCGACTCCGTCTTTTGCTCTATCACCGTCGCATCCATCGCCCGGCCGGGTAGAGGAAAATGCAGGCGACTTGGACTTTGTGGCGCAGGTATATCACTTGGTACCGCTACCACGACTATGGCATCACCAAAGAAGCAGCCGTACCCGTTCTG
The DNA here is from genome assembly GCA_015501595.1 of Hymenopellis radicata. NCBI lineage: Eukaryota > Fungi > Basidiomycota > Agaricomycetes > Agaricales > Physalacriaceae > Hymenopellis > Hymenopellis radicata. The sequence continues at coordinate 9,921 of JADNRX010000042.1, forward strand.
GCTGAGCCATCATCGATCATCGCTGCTAGTCCGTCTTCCCTGCTCATACTCACTCGCGTACTATGCAGCCCTCTAGATCGAGAGTCTGAAGAAGACGGTGTGGTGTGTACGCGGTGTACGCGGCATGTTCGACGGCATCTCTTCCTAATGCGCGGGGAAGCGTGGAGACTGACCTTGCCGGGGAGTATGTCGCCAGAGCAGAGGTTCAAGAGTACGTCTTCCTCTTCCACCGAGTCGTCTCCTTCTCCTCATCCTCACCGCCAGATGTTCCGCGAAGAAGGCTCTTCGTCTTCGTCTCTCCTACGTGTAGTCACGCCTACACCACCACCGGCTACTCCCCCGGGGAGTATCTAGAGACACGCTGCCGCTACACACTGCTGGAAGATGCGTTTAGTTACACTTCTTGAGACCGTATCCGTTATAAACAATCGATAGAGATATGCGTTCGTCGGCACACTGTTTTGCTAGCGGGGCGTGGCCCTCATAATGCCCATGTACGATTTAAAACCTGCGGCAGCCGCGTCATGATCTAAGGGAATGTTTAATCAGAGGAAGAGATGATCCGGTGCTTGATACTCAGGTATCGTATCCGTAGGAGAAGCGCGAGCATGGGAAGAGGGATGAGATCGTTGTTCCTCAGCACTGAGCAGACAAGTCTGCCGCAGAATACATTGAAGTACCCCGTTCCTTGTTAAATGCACACCAAAAATGCAGACTTAATGCCATCGAAGAGATGATTAAGGCGCCGTTCCGGTAGGATAAGTGGCCTTGTATCCCCTTCACATTTGGCGACTAGCCAGAATGAAATAAGCAGCCAAGTCAATCCACATACACGGTGCATGCAGTACTCACTACCGCTCTACATATCAAAAACCCAAAAAGAGGGATCCGCGGTTCGCATGAGGCGCCGTTCCGATAAGCCAGGACGCCTCGACTCGAGGGAGTTCCCGCCCACCGCCCAATCTGAGACAACCTCCTCCCACTCACGCCATGAGATCCATCCGCCTAACGCTCCATCCATCATGAGGCTACGAGCGCCCTCGCGGGTCAAGAGGAGTTAAACACAGAACTAATTCAAAGCATTGGGAATAAATGCAGTTAGTCGCTCAAACCGAGAGTAGGATGTCTCGCAATCGCGTCCGCCACATGGACATGGCGCCCGGGCCTGATTTCAACCTGCCCATGTAAAAATACCCACAATGAACACATAGAGGTGCCATATCCGTTAGGACAAGAGGCCACGGTCCGAAGGAATGAATCAGTATAATTAGTCGCCTTCGGCACAAGAGGGAACTAGGCAGGAAATGGCTAGGAGAATGAACGAAGGACATGCACTGGTCGCATCGCATGAGCACGCACAGACACACAGACGTCTGTCTGACAGAGAAGGACGCGCACAAGAAACCGTCGCAAAGAGTGAGAGCCAGAGCGAAGTTCCCACCAGTAGAGTGCTATTAACACGCAGACGTTTCATGGTATTTGGAAACGGGCCGTACAGTGCGCGTTGAAGCAACCCAGAATGCGATGAAGGACAAGGAAGAGGCTGAACGTGGGTATATTTAATCTCCGACTGAAAATGTCTGAGGCTGCGGCCCCAGGTGATTGAAACTCATCTCAACCTCGTTGGATAACATTCCCCGAGAAGTTATTCCTTCTTTTAGAGCTCTCACAAAATCTAAACACCGTCTATATTATGGATCTCCATACCGAACTAAATCCTCTCAAAAATCTTCGATGCACTCGCCGACATCGCTTCGCCCCGCTGCATCATCTCCGCACGCTCCTTCTAATCAGGGTGACTATGCTATCGACCACCATCATCAAATTACGATTCGACCTCAAATCGCTCGCCATCGCCCGGAAAAAGCCCTCTACGACTCCTAGAGGCAAATAAAAGCCTGAGAGCCAACTCTCGTAGCACAAAAAAAGAGCCTCGTTGCGAGCACCATCAAGCAAAAAAAGAGCCTCGTTGCGAGCACCATCAAGCAAAAAAAAGGGCCTCGGACATTCCATTCTGAGCACCATCAAGCACGGACGACGAGCCCTACTCCGTGGCCCACCTTCACCTCACAGTCCCGCCGTCGTCGTCCTGGCATTCCTCCTGAAGCGACGCACGCTCCCGGTCATCTCCGAGACCACGTAAGCACGGCCACGTCAGTCAGTCTAGGCCCTTCGCACCAAGTCCACGCGTCCCTATGGATCGACGGCTGCTAACTCGCGAGGCCACTGGACGACAACAACTCTGCGATACAGAACCACTCCGTACCAAGCGACCGTCTACCCCCTACACGTATGCGCCGTCAGACGCGCTCGCACAATTCCGACTGAGCCGATGTTGGCTGGGTCTTCGAGGTCGGCGCCTGCAGTGCTCTTGCCCGGTGCTTCCAGCCATGCTTGGCCTCTCTTCGGCGACGTCCCGCCCGCCGTGTCCCGCTCCTGTCTTCGGAGACATTTTCCTCAGCCATCTCCGCCAACTGCACAGTCAGCCACACCGGGCCGGCTTCTGCCCTCTCTCGTCGGTATTACCATCATTGCTGTATCACCCAGACATGAATATACACCATACTTGCTCAAATCCTCATGGCCCCACCATTCAATCATTGTTGCAAACACGGTATAGTGCCAAGTTACCGGAAGACAATGACCATATCTTGCATCTCGCAACTACGAGCGTACTCTCATATGAGTCCTCGTATATTCTAGTGGCTGGATTACCTGATTGCTCTAGACAGTGTACATGCCAGAATATCTATGAGACTGCAGGCAGACGGGCCAAATGCGCGTTGGACTAGGTCGATTGAGCCACACATCCCATAGGGGATGTATTCGGCAGGACCATACCACTACTACGCGCTTGTCATCTTCAAGTGATGTTGTTACAGTTGCTTGAATGTGTGAGCTCTTAAATGGTGCTTGTCGGTAGTGAACAGCCGGGGTCGGCCCACCCGGTCCGGGTGGCGGGTGGGGGTGCATGCGGGTACGGGTCGGGGTGCCGGTCCAAGAACCCGGTGTGACCCGCGGGACCCGTAGTCACCCGTGGTCATATATTGGTATGGACTTCATGTGGCAAGTATTTAAGGCAAGTACTTGCCCAACACTTCCCTCTATAAAATTCCATATTTTAAGGATTTTTGACAATTTATTTGGCCTCAAACGAGGCCAACGTCGTTGAGAAACGACGTTGCGGAACAATTTCCGCGATCGCCGAGTTGCCCGAGGATTCCGGCAATTGCCGGATAACGATCGGGCAGTCTGATCGCCATCTCTTGCCTCTTCCCACCACAGCACGACGTTGTCGTCGTGCTCGTCAGCCCTAGAACTTCTTCTGGGGCTTTTCTCTTCTCTCCTCTTCGTGGTCCTCTGCTTTGGATGGCGTGTTTGGCTGTGCGCCGGCCGCCACGCCCTTGGATTTGCTCCGGGGTGTTTTGATGCGCTCGTCTTCGTGACGGCGCCACTTCGACTATGTCCAGTCCGGCGTAAGCCCTCGGGACGAGGCCGCCCTCCTACGGAACAGCGCGCGCGTGCGCTTAGCCGTGGATTCGCCCCGCCTTGCCGGATTTACGCCCCCGATGCGTTATGGGGTTTCTGGTGCTCGTCTTTACGACGGCGCCATTTCTATGAGAATTCTACCGGCTACGACGACGACGACCATCACGGATATCCTGTCCTTGCGACGGCGCTTCCTTGGCCGCGATTTCGACGCGTAAGCCCTCAAATGAGGCCGCGAAGGACTACTTTTTCGCGCTCTGCTCTCTCATCGAGCAGCGCGAATGCGTAAGCCTCCTCGACGGAGCTGCGGCGTCTCTGGATGACGACGACGGGCTTCAAGAGGCTGGATGAGCCCCCGCGCCGTCTCGTTCTTACATCCAACGAGGCAATGGGTGGATTTTGGGGGCTGGAAGGCGTCGCGGGCGCTTCTATCCCCAGACGGTACGTATTCATATTCTTCTCTTTCTACTCGCGCTCGCTGTCTCCCCGCACACAGGATCTCGTCACCACCATTTCCTCCCATGCCCCCACCATACCTTTCTGCACTTGGTTGGGCCGCGGTTCTTGCTCTCGCAAGTAGCCGGGGCCTTGCCGATGCATATCGTGCACGTCGCTAACCCCGCGCAATTGCTCGGGGGTCGTCGGCGGGCACGAAAAGCGTGAGGGTTGCGAGGGTCTCGGGTGACCCACAAACCGTGGGTCTATGAGCGGGTGACCCGCACCCGTACTGGCGGGTCGGGTAAAGTCGCGGGTCGGGGTCGGGGTCAGGATTAAATACCCCGGCCGACCCGGGCTGTTCACTACTTGTCGGTGTGCAATCTACTGACGGGAGGATGTGGTCAAGTGCTGGCTATAGCAAATGGTCCAAAATTGATCCAATTGTTTCTTATGCTCTTGTATTTCTTCGGCGACTGACTATAGGTCAGTTTCGGAGCCTTGAGCTCCTGACTGTGCACCAGAGGCGCGCGGCGACCTTCTTAAATGCGGAGATATCCCCGCGAGTACTTAGTGCATGGCGTGAAAGCTGGAATTCGCCACTTACAACGCTTTCACACCCGGCCGTTCCTGATAGGGACCTTGTGCCGGTTTCTACCTACCTACCTACCTACCTACCTAAATACATATCATCATGCTACGCACTTCCTCTAGATGGCGCACACTTTCCTTTGTCCAACTGCCGTCTCTGGACAGCCATACCGGTTACTGTATACTTTCGACCGTATATTCGAATAACGGATCACGGAGGGCAACGAACCGAACTTATCGCTTAGGATAACGCGTCACGGACCTCAATTTCAGGGTCAGATGGCCCAAAACGGTAAAAATTTCGCTCCCGCCTACGGCGGGACATCCAAATGCGGTAAGTCGGGGCTCCGTGCCTGGCAACGAACTTAGTTCATATAAGTTCGTTGCATAACGCATCACGACCGGCGAACATCCGGTCGAAAGTATACAGTACCCGTCGGGCCTTCCTCAATGCACCCACCTCAAGATTGTTCCTAGTTCTGTGTCTTCTGCGAGGCCACTTGTCCTATCGGAACTGCGCCTCATATTGGCAGTCCAATTTCTGTTCTTTTTTGTGGACCTCAGATCGAAGATGCGTCGCGTTCTCGAATTCTCATTGCAGATGACAGAGGCCGTATGTCCTACCGGAACGATGGCTTCGTAGGGTGTGTTGGCAGACATTTTTTTCATTTTAGTTTGATGGCTCGCCGGTATACTAGGCTGAGCTTGTTGTCTTCCTGCACCACATGTACTGTACTAACGCGACCATGTCTTCACATAACACGTAACGGGGCCGCGTGAGTGAAGACCTGAGGTCTCGCATAACGTGTAACGGCTTCAAAATTTCCCCGATACAGGCTAGAAAAGGAAATTTTTCGCGCGGCGGCTAGCGCCACCACTCCAAATAAGGCAATTGCCGCCTTTGTGCCTTGATGTGAAGACCTAATCCAGTGAAGACTGAGTGTAACGCGTAACATGCCGTGAAGACTTGGTCGTGTTAGTACAGTAATGGAACTCTGTGTCTCGAGGAAGCAAGGTGCGATTCGTCGTCTCTTTCATGCTACTGACTTGGGGGGAGAGATTGAACACGACGCGAATAGGTCTATGCCACTACTACGACGTTTTACTGATGTGCGTTTATGCGGACGGGTTCTCATGATGTGAGTGGGAAGAAGTTGTCTATTGCATTGAGGGCTCTCCTTGACTCGCGGCGACTGGGCTTAGCAGAACGGGTGCCTCATTATGTGGCCAGGTGGCATAGAATTTTTGGGTTCCAATGTGTACAACCCTGACGATGTTCGTGAGTACCAAGTCACATCATCGTGGCGTGCCTTGTGCAATTCCCTGTTGCTTATTCTACCTACTAGCCAAATGCGAAGAAGATACGAGGCGACTTGTCCTATCGGAATGGCGCCTGATCCACTAGTAGACCGAAGACATTTTTTTGATGGAGCCTTTAACGAGGACAGAGTTCCTTCTGCGGCACTAGCTCAGTGTTCGTCTTCATCTGCAGAGCAGGCTCTATTGAGGATTGGTTCGTCGATTGGTTTCATATGGTGCATGCTGTTGTTCTTGGACGGGCAGGTTGAATAGTTGCCTCGATTCTGATGGTAGACCACTGTCTGAACTTTGGTTGAAGAGAAGGTGACGTGTCCTACCGGATATGGCGTCTATACATATGCAACTTGTACTTTTGGTGTGTAGCACGGCGGATGGCTTCTTTTGTTTTTGACGGCGACATTACACGGCCGCGCATAGGCCATATCATAACTGAACCTCTAGGAATATTGAGGAGGCGCAAACACGATCGCTACGCGTCTAAGGAGGCAAATAGTCTGGGGGTTGATATCCCCATACAATCAGCGCGACCCCAAACTGGATATCGATGACGCTCTGCGTTGACTTACCTCATACCTTTATGGCGCGTGAGAGTCATGGGCAATCCGACTACGTCTTTTGTTCTATCACCGTCGCATCCATCGCACGGCCGGGTAGAGGAGCATGCAGGCGACTTGGACTTTGTGACCGCTTGGTACCACTACTATGGCATCACCAAAGAGGTACCGCTCCCACGATCATGGCACTCAGTCCGTCTTCCCTACTCATCCATCACGTCGTCTCACTCGCGTGCTATCCAGACGTCTAGATTCCGCCTCCACGCGTCGGGCGGCAAGCGCATGATGGAGAGTCTGAAGAAGATGGCGGGCCGCACCCGGGTGTAGTACGCGGCTTGGAGCGGGGAAGCGTGGAGACTGGCCTTGCCGGGGAGTATGCCCCCAGAGAAGAGATTCAAGAGTACGTCTTCCTCTTTTACCTCGTCTCCTTCTCCTCATCCTCGCCGCCACATGTCCGCGAAGAAGGCTCCTCATCTCAGTCACGCCCACCGTCGCCACCACTGTCTGCTCCCCCGCCGCGAGCATCCCGGGGATTACCTAGAGACACGCTGCCGCTACACACTGCTGGAAGACGCGTTTAGTTATACTTCTTGATACTGCTATAAATAATCGATACAGAGATGCGTAGGTTGGCGCACTGTTTTGCTAGCGGGGCGTGACGCCCATAATGGCACATGCCCATGTACGATTTAAACACCTGCCGCAGCCGCGTCGTCTAACCGGGCACATGGGAATGTTTACTCGGAGGAAGAGATGATCCGGTGCTTGAAAGTCAGGTATCGTATCCGTAGGAGAAGCGCGAGCACGGGAAGAGGGATGAGATCGTTGTTCCTCGAGCACTGAGCAGAGAAGTTCGCCGCAGAATATCCTTTCCTGGTTAAATGCAAACCAAAAATGGTGCTATCTGTCTTCAAGAGATCACTAGGCTCCGTTCCGGTAAGGCAAGTGGACATATCAAAGCACCAAAAACGACACAAGCATTGTGTATGAGGTACCTTTCCGATAAGCCAAGACGCCTCGAGTCGAGGGAGTTCCCGCCCAATAGACAAGCCCCTCCCACTCACGCCATGAGAACCGTCCACCTGACGCTACATAACGACGCTTCGAATGCCCTCTCAGGTCAAGAGGAGAACTAGGAACAATTTCGAGGTAGTTAACATGCACAGCAACATCGGGGCAGTAAACGCAGCTACTGGCTCAAACCGAGAGTAGGAGGGAGGAGTACCGCGTCTCGTCTAGTCGCGTCCGCTACATGGACATGGCGCTCTTGTCGGATCTGAACCTCCCCCATGTAAAAACAAGCTTGCGCACGTAGAGGTGCCATATCCGTTAGGACAAGAGGCCACGGTCCGAAGACACGAGGAGTAGGTATAACTAGTCGCCTTCGGCACAGACACGGTAAGAGGAAACCAGCAAGGACACGAGAGGTTGGAGAATCATCGACTGGTGAGTGCACAGACGTCTGACAGAGAAGAAGAAACCGTCGCGAAGAGTCAGGGCCAGCGCGTCCTCAGCAGTAGTAACGTAGAAGTTTCCGCCACGAGTGGTACAGTCCTGGCCCTTCAAGAATTCGACGAAGGACAAGGTTGAAGGCGCGGACAAGGAAGAGAAGCCGAACGTCGGTATATTCAATCTCCGACTGAAAATGTCTGAGGCTGCGGCCCCAGGTTCAACGTTCCGCGACAACCTCGTTGAAGAAGATTCCCCTACAAGTCCTTCCGCGGCAGCTGCGGGAGATGGCGACAGTCCCCGCGGTGAAATGGGTTATGAATCCGATGTCCCCCCACTCACATCCGCTCACATTAGGAGAATTTGTCTACCAATTCGATTTTAACAGAGACCAGTCTACGAAATCCGTTCCATGGCACAAGAAAGCGATATTCGAAGAGGTATGACGTGACCCCAAGGAATAGAAATAAAAAAATTGCACCGAGGACGAGGCACGCCGGCAGGTGTAAGTACTGGCCTACGCACGAGGCATGTACGCAACGTAAAAACAATTCTGCAGATGAATACCCGTGCCCAACTGAGGCGCTGATCCGACAGGACAAGTCGCCTCTCCACTACAGCCTACTCCGCATGCAAACAGTCGACTGAGGATTTAATGACCGACCTGGTCTGCAAAAACGCCTTTACCGGATACGAGCCCCCTTTCCGATAGGACAAGTGGCCTCGGCGAAGAAGATAAGGAACATGGAGGAAGCTTGAAGAATGCGTTAAGAGGGGACACAGAGGGGACACGGTACGTCTTCCAGTGTTAGGCGCAAAGAAAAGCGCGGAAAGGAGGAAGAGAGCACAGCCTCCGAAAAATTGGAGATTGGAATCTGTATCGAGACACCATATCCTGTAGACCATGGCGCCTAGGAGGGATACATACCACCCGGTGTGTGATTCCCAAACCAGTGTTAATCCAACTTGAACAAGCATCGACTCGACGCCGTGGGCGTACCGTTCCACTTCCAACTTGTCAACTGTCCGCCATAGGGAGCGCGGACACCCGAGCCTGCACAACCACCAAGGAACGAAAATGAGTACCGTCGATGGAAGAAAAAAGGACTTTTCGGACCATATAATTGAGGCACCTTCCCGCTAGGACAAGTGGCCACAGAACCGTCGAGAATTTCTACCGCCCTTACTTGTGCAAGGCGAGAGCTGGCCCATGAAATCGGAGATTGAAAGGCTTTCCGCTATGCCGTCGGTCCGATGTTGCTGCTCTCGTTGACAAAAAGAACGTGTGAAAGAGCGCTATTCAGTAGTAGTGACCCTATGCCGCTAGGCCAAGTGCAGTCAAAGATACGGGTATTCTCTGCTATGGAAAGCGAAAAAGGTTACGCGCCCTATACGGCCCATAATAGGACCACGCGGCTACGTAGCCTACGCCCAATGGCCTCGCTTCTTTATGAAGAGAAGATGCAATAGCATGACCTCGGCGACACCAGTCGCGTCTGACGAGACAAAACACGCAAAAAAATATTCGGTGGAATTTAGGGAATCATTGTCGAACTAACCGGCTAGGCTAATCCGCCTAATCGACATACCTACGATTCGCAATACGATTTCGTCCTCTGATCCATGTATCAATAAATGACAACGACGGTGAAGGACAACGTACGCGCTGACGTTCGAGGACGATAAGTGGCCGCGGAAAGTATGCCGACCTACTCAGCTTGAAATTGAGAGAGGACGGGGAACATGACACGAGGGGTATTGGGCATGTCTGACGTCTTAGGCGTAGACAAAGGACGGAATGACGTCGATCACCGCTGCTTATGCAAAGCGAGAGCCAGGCTCAGCCAGCGTTCTACAGGAGCAGAGTATCACGCGGGATGGGTATACCCTCCTAGCACCGGAGACTGGTAGCTGGAAGGAAAGACGCGGACACACCACGCAAGTCGGGGAGGTATACCGGTGTGCTTTCCATATGCATCCAGAACTAGATATCCTATCCGTCCTATCAACACAATGCTAGGCACAAAAAGGAAGGAGAGAGTAAAAAGAGCACAGTGTCGTCGTGCCCGATTTCAACCTCCCCATGTAAAAACGACTTTAATGTCAAGATAGAGGTGCCATATCCGTTAGGACAAGGGGCCACGGTCCAAAGACACGAGTAAGTATAATTAGTCGGCTTCCGCACAGAGGGAATTAGCAAGGAAATGGGAGATTGGAGAATAAAGAAAAGACATCCAGTCTCAGCGCATGAGCACGCAGAGATGGATGGCGCACAGACGAGGAGACGCACAAGAAACCGTTGCGAAGAGTGGGAGCCAGCGCGTTCTCAGCAGTAGAGTGCTATTGGCATGGAGAAGTTTCTGGTCATTCGGCCTTCGTGGGTAAAAGCAAGGTGGAATGCGACGAAGGACAAGGCGTGGACGAGGAAGAAAAACGGAGAAATTCAAACCGTGTGTCCGAACATTCAATCGCCGATTGAAATCTTCGGCCCCAGCCGTCAGTGATTGAAATCCTCTTGATCAACGACTTTATTCCTTCATTTCTAGCTCTTACAACATCTGATCACTGTGTATATTATAGATCTGAAATGGACACGAGATCCTCTCAGAAATCTTCGGTGCGCTCGCCGAGACGCTGCATCATCTCCGCACGCTCCTTCTCTGAATGCATACATTCTGTACGGAATGCCCATGCCATCATGCTAGACACCTGGCGCGCCCTTTCCTTGTCCAACTCCCCTCTCTGGACAACCATACCGATTTACCCGCTTCGAGCAAAGCTTTCTAGACACGATGCGCACCCGCTGTTTCTAATTGCTGGATTGAAATGGTGATATCGTCCTCACAATGATGCGATTCTGTGCGTGCGTTCGAGTTCCAGATTAGACTGTAATCTCGGCCGCATATGCAGCTTACTTTTTCTGTCTGAGGCAATACACCGAGGATGTTTTCGTTCGTTCCTGGGATCTACTGGCGTTCAGTCTTACAGCGATAATCTCAAGGCCGATACCAATGCCCTTTCATTTGACTCCTTTTCAACAAGCTTCCTCTGCTCGCTTTAATGGTCGTCGCGAAGCCGTTCCCGTCTTAATACCGATGGCGACTGCGAACATATTGCCTTCAAGGTTACAGCCATCAGGTGGCGCATAGTATACGAACCGTGTACACTACAAATCATCCCGAGTCAGACCTGAACTCGGGCGCACAATTTACGCTGGCGGTGATGTCCTGGAACCGATCCCTGTCGAAGAGCTCGAGGAATCGGGGCGTCGCACTACTACAATACACGAAAGTTGCATAAGATGTTGTAGTATCAATCAATCGGAATGACATGTATCATAGTAAATAAGGACTGCATAAGATCATAAAGTTAAATCCACCGCCTCTCCCACTAACTCAAAAAAGGCTCCAAACACCCCAGATAATCCACAGGGGAGACCTCCGACATAATCCGCTTCGCCACCGTAAATCTCATCGCGTTCAGCACCCGAGGCTTCCATTCGCCTCCATCCACCTCATCCTTCACCCATGCCACAAAGCCACCATGGAACAACACTCTCTTCAGCTGCGGTAGTCCATCGGCCAATCCCTTAATCATCTCGAGCTGCTGCTTGAGATCTATCGCCCACGAACAATCGCGTGACGACCGCCCCACGTCGCGTGTAAAGTAGCATTTGTCAAAGGAGATGACAAGCTCCTCAACAGGCCAGCGCGTCGTCCTCGCCTCACACATCGTACCCAGTTCCTGCAAATGTGTAAGCTCAGGTTACATTGTGAAAGTAAACCGAAACGCACCTCGAACATCTTGGGCACCGTATACTCGTTCGAGGAATCGTCAGCAGTACCAGTATAAATCACCCGAATCACCCTCAGATTCGGCATAGGTTTGTCCACAGGCGGAACGACCCATGGCGAGTTGAGGTTGCAGTCGAACACGACCAGCTCTCGTATGTTCGTGGTCGTGAAATCATCGCCGCTTGGGCGCAGGAATGGATGCGATGAATCCGCATACGGTTCCTCGCTGTTCGTACCCGTAGAGTCGAGGACTAGTAGCTTCGGTCCCAGACCAAAGAATTCGGGAAGAAGCCCTGGCGGTGCTTTGAAGGAGATTAGGTTGGGTAGGTCAGTGCCTACTCGCACTGGAATCTCCATGGGCATTTGCCCGAAGCGGGTGTTGATCACGTCGTGAATCTTGATATGCGTGAGGGACGGGAACGACTGAAGCCTTGTGTACAGGAATCGGGTGTCTTGCCACGACACATGCATGCCGTCGATCTCTAGATGGGTAAGGGCGGCGCGTCGAGCAATGCAAGCGTCGATGGTGAAGAGCGCGTCTGTATAGAGCCGCCGGAGATTTGAGACAGGTATGATGGATGGTGATTGTAGGAGGCGGCATTGCGATAACCGTCCGGTGATCTTCAGCTCCTCCAGACCTCGCATAGCTCCGAACACGGCCTTGAGCTCGGCGTCAGAAACCTCGGCACTCATGCAGCAGCTTTCAGCAATCTTCAGCACCTTCAAGCGCGGTGCCACGACCTTCACCAGCTTGAGCACCCTCTTCGTGATGACCACACCCATCATCGTCAACTCCTCCACCCGCATCCGAGCCAGCGCGGACACAAGAACATTCACGACATCACCCTCCTCCAAAAGCTCCTCAAAGTCCCCAACATAACAAGGCGCGCCAATTCGGCACTTTTTCACGAACCCCGCTTCGTACACGTCCAGCTCCTTCCCATTCGCCACCGAGCGCGCGAAATCAGTGCTCATGACGGCGTCGATGCAGAACGGCTCGGTGCGCCAGATGACGGGAAGCGTTAATGCGGCAAAGCGTTTGGACACCTTAGCGAGGGATCTGAAGAATTCAAGGTGCTCCTTTTTCGACCATCCATCGTCCTGCGATGGATTCAAGTGCCCAAAGATCTCGCTGTAGATCTCCACAGGTATTGGAGTCCGCTTTGGCGCTACGAGAGAATCAGACAACGTTGACGAAGAGAAGAATGGATTAAAACTCACTCTCCCGCTCGGGGGTAGGCTTCGTCTTGAGAGTCCTCCTAGCAGACTTCATCTCAGATGGCAGCGGTTCTGGGGCGATGATGGTAATGGGGAAACAAGAGCTGGGACGACAAAGGCTTTAAGTAGGGAGGTCACATGTGGACAGCGTGTCCTGCTCATTGTTCGCTGTTTTGGTCTCGGGTGGACAGGTCGGACGAAATAAGAAATTGGTTGAAGCATCCCCATTGTTTGTTACGGCTAAACATATCGTCCGATGTGGCCACTCCTCAGAAGGGACGGTCTGCTGTCGAACATTAATTGTGGACGCGGCCAAAATAATTGGGCGAAGAGTGGACTTACACATCAGCAATTAATCGCGGTCTTAACCCTCTGACAATTGTACCGTGTCTCGGACCATTCATGTATCCTGCGTGGACACCATAAGTGTGGCGCAAGATAAAACTTGAGCCTAGAAACAGCGCAAGAACTTACTGTGCCGTCGTTAAGCTTATGCGGAAATCACCTTGCCGACGCGTTCGAAAAGTGAAAATAGCAAGAGATGCGGAGAACGGAAAAGGTTGCCTTTCGTTGGCGAGAAGTGACAATTAACAAATCGCGCCGGAATCTGACTCGTTGGCTTCTGAATGCATTTCTTTTCGACTATTAGATGCGTAGATAAGCAGGACGTGCGACGAGCTTACCTAGATATATCACTTTCGTGAATCGCGCAGAACACGTCACTGCCAAGTCACTGCACAGTTTTATGGATCGCCAGCGAGTCACTGCGACGAACATATTTCTCCTGGTTTTGTTATAATTCGACAACGGTCGTTCTTGTGGCCAGAATAAGGAAATGGACGAACCACGGTTGAGGGCGATGGACGTTCTCGGCCAAGAAGCGAGGACGGCGTTATCGGACTTAGGAAGGTCCATCATCAAAACTAGTTCCCCCATCTTGTTCTTGCTCTTCTCGTCTGTCAGTAGCCTCCCGAACGACTTGTCACAACCGAGACACGATTCATGTCTGAGCGTGTCTTCAAAAATCAACCGCAAGGAGTACTCGGCGGCATAGCTGATATTTCCTTCAATCCGAATGGTGTCCTGGAACTCTCTTCGGCTCTCATATGTCTTCTTTGCGCTGCCATACGCGATATCGATGTATGGTATCCATTCCAAACACCTATCTGACTCACTGTGAGTGTTCCTTCGACACGTACATCGAGCTCAATGCATCAGTGACCTTGTCGCGTTGCCCAGCGTGAGCGAAAGCTACCTAAACTCTGAGGCTTTGTTCACACGGGTGCCCTTGTCAGTTGTAGGCCTCTTGATCTACGAGGCTTATCTTCACTGCCTAACCTTCAGCGTCTGGCGAAACGTTTCACCGCAGCGTTCAATTTGAATGTGAAGTTGCAGGACGCAGAGGTAGCTCAGTGAGTCTCGAAGGGCATCTTGAGGAAAGAAAAGACAAGACGGCGTATGAATTCATGCATTCGTGCACAACAATTTTTTTCCTAGGCGGTACATTTACATCTACACGTTCCCCGTCAACATTGCTCCGAATCACATCACATTTTAGAAACACTCACCAGCCATTGCCACACCTTATGCACAACATTCTTCGCTGGTTCCAGTGGCTCATCCTCGATCTCATGAACACCCTCATCGAAATCCATCTCCTCAAGGCGCACAAACTTCGTCTTCCTCCACAGTTTACACGCCATGAACATCACCGGGAACAGCGCCACCGCGAAGTAGTTCGTAATAAACGTATCCGTCGCCCATTGGCCGTGCAAGAACGTTGTCCATCCACTGAATAAGCAGATGATGAACGACATGAATGCAGCGTAATAAGCCGCGTAGGGCTGGAGGGGAGACCGGTACGGCAATTTGGCGCGAGAACGTCCTTGCTTCTTCATGCCATTGTAGAATCTAACGCGAAGGAGAAGGTCAGTCAAAATCAAAACACTAGCTAGCCATCATTACCGAATGTAGGTAATCGAGCTCCCCAACCAGGTAATCATTCCAGCGACACTGCATAAATTCTGGAACCTAATGTCGGCATAGTCGATCAACTGGTATAGTTGGCAAGAGTACGAGGGAGGCGTACCAGGTGAATACTTGACCGGCACCACTAGAGAGCGTCATGAACGCTAAGGACGAGAAGAGCGCGCAGAAGATCAATGACGCGTAGGGCAAACCGCCTTTGGTCACTCTCAGGAATATCTTGGGAGCATTCCCGGCCATGGCAAGGCCGTCTAATGAGTATATTGAGAACAGTTGAAGGACAGCCATGGAGGAGAACTTACAAAGAGCCCTCGACGAAGTGTACAGATCGCTGCTTCCGGCGCTCCATGCGGCACTGACAAGCACGGCGTTGATGATGGAGGGCAGCGCCTTGATACCCGCTCGTTCGATAGCGATGACAAAAGGGGAAGCCGAGGCATCCGACCCGCCCAGTTGTACCCTCGGATCGTTAGAGGGAACAAGTAACCCCACGATAATAACACCGCCGATATAGAAGAGAAGGATACGAATGTATATCCTCTTGATGGCTTTGGGAAGATTCCGGTGGGGGTTCTTTGTTTCGGCAGCAGCAATCTGCAAAGATGTGAGGCACAGCGCGCTATCTGAAGAAGCATACGTACCGCGACAATCTCCGTCCCAACATATGCCCCGGCACTGACGATGAGACTGCGCCAGAACCCAAGGAAGCGGCCCCACGCTCCCGAGATACCTGGACAAGAAAAGGTCAGGCGGGCGACGGATGATCAATTTTACGGCGTACCAAAGAATTGGACGAATGGTCCAGGGTCTATCCAGTATCTGAATCCAATACGGTCGCCAGTAACGCCACCCAAGTCGAGAATTATCCCCAAGATAATGAGACCTATTGTAGTGAATAGTCAAGATTTCGAGGAGCGCAAGCGTACGTACCGACAATAGCAACAACCTTGATTGATGCAAATCTATCTAATTCGTCGGGGCTACCGGGTTTAGGAAGATTCAAAACTCACAGGAATTCGCACTCTCCATAGACGGCAGCGCCAAACATGTTGATTGTCACGATGACTGTGAGGCACACGACGACTGTGGTGGGCTTCGTTAGAACAAAGTAGAACAACTGGATTAGGAAGAGAGCATACTCCACACGGCGTTACTGACGGGGATGTCCCAATATTGCATGAGCACGCCGACGGCGCTCATCTCGCCTGGCTGCAATTTAAATTAGCACCTGCGAACGTGACTAACCTAGGGAGACGAACTAAGACTAGGATCCAATTGTACCTGTAATCGCTTAACAAGGAGTCCGAATAGACGTGACCGAAACGTACCAATACATCCATCCCAGTGTAAAAGCAAGAGCGGGGTCGACGAACCGTCCCGCCAAAGTAATATGGCCACCCGCCACGGGCATGTAGGCGATCATCTCGCCCAGGGATACCTGGCAGATTAAGTCGATGGCTGAGCCAATAAAATCTAAGGACAAACCATCATGCAGTAGCACATGCTCCCCGTCACGATGTAGGCGAGCAGCAGACCAATAGGACCCTGGGGCGCGTCAGAACGAGGGACAAGAGGCGGATATGGAGCCGTACGCCATTAACGAGACCGTTCGCTGTTCCGACCTGCGCGACGTGAGCAATGTTAAGAGTTTTTTTATGGGAGAACTAGACGCACGAAGAGGCCTGTACCGATAACCTGTTCACGAAAACGCGTCGGATTAGACGTAGATATAGAAATGGAAAACGGCGTACACCACCGATACTGAAAACCGATAAGACGCGTCCTGCAGAGAGATAGTACGACGCACCTAATCATGGCGATATGCCTATCCTTCAACTTCCTCTGCAGGCCATGTTGTGGCTGGGTCTGCGCCTCACTGAACCCAAGGTCCACTTGCGATTTCGTGTCGAGAGAGTCGTCCTTCTCGTTTGGGCTCGCCATTATGGGTGGTGGTGGTCAGAACCTAATCGCAGCTTCTGCGTTCTGCTTCCCTTTTCTAAAGATACGGCGGCAAAAAGCGGCAAAATGATACCTGGTTTGAATTTGAGTTGCTGGCTGGGCCTAAGGAACGAATGCTCACGGGACCAAGGAACGATATTGGTGGGGTTCGAAGCAAGGAAGGCATCTTGAGGTGTTTCGTGACGAATGTGGATAAGTCGTAACTAGAATCGCGGCGTTCCGGCAGAGCAGTCGTAGCAGACGATGGGTGTATGTTACAATGTTACAATATTGATTCCGCCTACGCTAAATAAATAGCTAAGGTACTAGTACCCCGACGGACCGTGTATAGTGAAAAGGGATAAGTAAAGAAGACTGCTTGATGGCCCCGGCAAAACATAATATCAAATAGAAGGTGGGGATCCCACCGCCGATGAAGCCGTTCGGCCCGTTCCGATAGACCTTCTGGAATCTGCTCGTCGTGAAATCTGCTTGGAGTTTTACTAGGGTCTCACATACATGAATAGCAAACTATCATACACTGTCGTCTGTACATACATATCCCAAGCTGATCCTAAGAAAAGAAATAAGTTTACATGTCGTCGTCACATTGCACCGCGTTCGTCCTGGAGATCAGCAAGCAGTTCTTGGACTAAAGTCAAACTTCAGCGACCCCTTTGTGTTATAGATCCCATATCCAGGCTCCTGCGAGTCAGAATAGATATGGGCAAACCACCCTACCCCTCCGCCTTGAACTGTCTTGAAGAAGGAGCATTTCGAATCAAGGAGGGCGTAGTAGTCCTAGCGGTGTTGATTCATAAACTCGCTAAATAAGAGGACTAGAACGTACTGCTTCGTTCTGAACATTTGCTACTGCATCCGGGCTATTTGGCTGCACACCCTCTGAGGTTACAGATGGCCATCCGTTCTGGGACACGTCAACTTTATACCACAGGACTAACGAAAGTCTTACCTCGCTTAGATAAATCTTCTTTCCTTCGCCGTGGTCGAGGAACCTACGTTGTGTCAGATAGGACAGCGTATAGCCGGATACAGACAACGTACCAATTGAGGTCGTTCATGACATCGGGCCAAGAGTTGTTTGCTGGGAAGCCGTTAGTAGACTCTACAGAATGACAACGCGAAAAAAGTACCTGTAGATGCTTGTTGCGAGAAGAAGGGCAGCATGTGGGCGTCGATGAGATCTATTGCATCCAGTATAGATTGCGCTCCGCCGCGTTCCTGTCAAATGTGTGAGTGATCCGGCATAACCTTGTGGGTGGTCGGCCTATACCTGATATCCGTATCTGACGTGGGTTATTCAGTACTATAACGATTACTAGATTGAAGACTCACGCCATTTCAGAAATAGTAACCGGAATGCCTAAATCTGACAGGTTACGCTTAGCGGCAACCACTTGCGCGGCAAGATCGTCCGGATCCAGGACCCCATCGTATAGCGGCTCGCTTCCAAACTGGAGCACACGCGTTACGAACTTGGCCCTCGGGTTCGAATGAAGCGTAGCCAGAAGAGAGTCCCGGCGCCCAATCCACTCGTCCGTACCGTCAAAGCCGAACTAAGCGGAAGAGACAGAGTCAGCGCCTAGTTTGAACTGGGAAAGGGGAAGTATACCCAAATAAGTGCATGAACACCGAGACCTGCTTCCCAGGCGGCGGTTACTATATTGTCACTATCGAATATTGAGAAACAATGTTGTGTAAAAGGAGAAGCGCCGCACTAGAAACCAGTATTATCGCATACGCCGTACAGGCGGACGTAACGTCCTCCGAAAGTATTCCGAATATCCAGGAATTCTCGGCGAAGTTGTCTCAGACTTTGGCCTGAAGGAAAATGAGCACATTAGAAAGGACGCGGAGCTGCGGAATAACTGTACTCACAAGCTGTAACCTCATAGCTGAAACCGACGAATGCATACTCGTCGCTCATATCACACCACCATCCATTCAGACTCGAAGGCATCGCAGAAGGCATTTGGAATCCTAGAGCTGGGAAGCAGCCGCCAGCTCCTAGCGTCACCTGCGCCGGCGCAGCCCATAGAGGAGATGGGAGCAGGGCTACAACGACGGTCAGTAAGGATAGCAACAACATCGTTTCAGTAGCTCACTCGCGCAATGTACTGTCTTATAAAAAGAGCGGATATATGTTAGATAGGTAGGTAGAAGACCCGTCATGGGTTCCATTGAGGAGCGACGGGTGCACGCAATGTTGTCAGGTGAGAGCTATCACCCTATTCCCTGCCAACCGAACCACCGAGAGTCCCTAATGAAGATGAGTTCTTTGGTAGTAGTGCAAGCTGTCATCGTTCATCTAGCGCTTCAAGAGGGACGGGTTACATATTGAGCAGAACATCTAAGTGAACCCTGGGAAGTGCACTAGAAAGGGAACGCTGGAGAGAAGACGTTGCCGTCAGGCATCGACTCGGATATGCGTGGTATCGAAAGGAAGGACCATAGAGAGTGTCAGTCAGGTTTTGTAGGGGGTGGACATGCCTAACTATGCGCTCCATCCCAGAGGTATGCCGGGTGGTCTGTCGATCAGCCAGCACGAGACTGGTCTCATGAGCCATGCAGCATATGGCACCTCTCGCGAAGTTAGGCATCACGCATATGGACCAGCGCAGGATGCGCTGTTATATCGGATTTGGAAGGTGTTCGGGAAGACGTGGAATAGGGCACGTGCGAGAAATGGACTGCGACAGTCTTGTTGTGGTTTATTTGCCTTCTGTTCGATGACACTATCACCATGCCAGCTGCTTCGTCCAAGCCACGGAATTATGCCGCTTCTTTGAGCTATACCATAGGTATCAATAGCCGCGGTATTATTTTTCAAGGCCGTGCACTGACAGCATCACAGTACTATTAGGATCTCGGACCTTACTATGATTCTCCACCTCGGAGATGTTGAGGAGAACTACACCGTTCTCCAAGTGCGGGAACATGTCGGCCGAAACAATCTGATATCTGCTCGTGAAGCGGCCTGGTAAGGCTGTACGCATAGCGCGCGCATTACAGCTGTTGACACCGTATTTACAGCTGCCGTGCAATGGACAGGATCCATTTTATAGCTGTATAGACGTGGCATTCGCGTCGGCGCCTACTATAGGTTTCAGTTTTGTTTGTTCGTTTGCTCTCCGATATAAAGTTTCAGAGTTGTGTTTACTTACACGCAAGGCATGCGGAGCTTTTAAACCCGTGAGACTGATTTCCGTCTACCCACGGTCCGCACTTGTTCCGCCTCCATCATGGCGAATGAGATTCAAGCAGATGAGACTCATCCAGACTGTAAGTCCTCCGTTTGCACTGTCATGATGGTTCTGTTCAATCTACTCGATAGACTGCTCGTCCGATGCGAATGTTTTCATTCGTTCCTCGGATCGAGTGGTATTTAATCTTCACAGCGATAACCTCAAGGTCCATACCAATGCTATTCCCTTCGACTCCTTCTCCTCGACAACCAATATCGCGGATTTCGGGGAATCTTCCGAAGTCCTGGCAGTCTTGTTCAAGTTCTTGTATCCGACGCCACCCTTGCCCAGTTTGGCAAGGGCAGATACACCGTTTTCGCTGCTGAAGCAGGTGGCGTACGCTGCTCATAAGTACCAGATTGCGGCGGCCATGGTCGTGGCTGATATACAAATGGAGTGTGTTATGAATCTTTTGAGTTCCTGATGCAACGACTTAATAACATACTTAGGCTGTCCGCGAACCAGGATCCCGCATCTGTCTTGGGTTATGCGTATCGATATTTCAACAACGATTCGAGAATTGATGATATCGCCGTCTTGACGATCACAGAGACACCTGAGTGTATCTTCGAAGAGCTTCCAATTGACGGATTTGCGAAATGGGTAGGTGGAACGGTATACTGTAGTGTTACGACCCCATGTTCATGGGGCGTTACGTGTTATGATCGTGAACTAACAGTTTGTTAGTTCATTCAGGGTGCAATTACCATAAAAGGAGCGGCGGCGTCAGCCGCCGAGCGGAAATTCCCTTTTTAGGCCTCCCGACGCACAAATTTTTGAGTGTTACACGTTATGAGGCATAATTTAGTTCAGTTCACGACCCCGTGTTACGCGTTACGTGAACATGGCTACAGTATATTAATGTCTCGGGCCTTTTGCGGGCCTTTCTCAGGACACAATGTTATGTAGGTGCTGTATCGGGAAGATCGTGCACGAAAGCTCTGGGTTGCGAACACCATCAGTGCTTCAGACCGTGGAGCGACTGCCTTCCAAAAAGTTTTTGACCGTGTGCGAATCACGCAAGGCCATCACACCCAAGTACGACCGCGCTTTGACACGGGATTGTCAGGTACGTCCTCCTCTCTATCCGAGGTTCAATAATGACCGTTGAGATATAACAGGAATGAATTCTTAACGGCTGAATCGATGTCTGCATTGTTTCTCTACCATTTATGAATAATAGATTAGGAAACTCTGAAGTGTGCTGGGACTGCTGTCGACCTCCATCCTTTGTCCTCCAACTCACCCCGTCCCACCTTACCCATGAAGCTTTTCATCTTGGCCTCGTACGGCACGAACCTCGCATGAAAATCATTGGCTGACATGAACCGGGGCGCTTGTTGTTGGGGTATGAACAGTGGGGATGCTAACGGTGACGGCGACGGGACGTCCGTCGACGAAGCGCCTCTGACCTCCATGGAGGACGAAGATACAGCATCCCCCGATGGATGCCATGGTAATGGCGGCAGATCAACACGGTCCATGCCTTCACCGATCGCTCGAAGTAGCCGTTCACTATGTGTCGGCTTCTTCCGCTTATCTACCTTGTCCACGTCCATGAGGTCCGATATCTGCTCCGTAGACGCATGCCTAACGGACGATGAAGATGGCAGAGACCTTGGTGAAACGATGGGTGTCGTGGTCGGAGTGGGAACCTGAATGTTTACTGTTTCAATTGGCGGTAGCGATATTTGTCGGCTCTTCCTTTGCTCCCTTTCATCTGTCCTATACTCCGGCTCTGGGCTTGTCGTGTTCGGTGTTGGCAGCCGACCTGTGCCCATCTGCGACTCTCGCTCCCTTCTCCTTGCAATCCAGTCATGTACAAAAGCTGCCGATACATTGAAACCGCGTGCCCATATAGCCACAAGTTCATCGGATGGATGCGGAGTCTCATTGAAACAGATTGCCAGTTCGGCTTCAGTTTGAGCAGTGAAGGAATGCCTGGCGCGGCTTGGAGGAAGGGCCGTATCTCGTGACTCCGCTTTCCGTGTCTGCTGTCTGTGATTCGCGAACCAGGCATTTAATTTCGTCTCGTCGTAGTGGCTATTTCCTGCTACCTGTGTACGGTTAGGCAGTGGCTACAAACAAGAACGAGATCACGCACTATCACGTTCCGGAGTAGCTCTAGTTTCTGATCTCGGGTGGGCTTGCAGGAGACATTGTCATAGAAGTCTGGAGGAGAAATCAGACTACTATTCTCACTATGAGCTGAGAAGGAATACACACCTTTGAGGACAGCTCTGCCCGCCTTGTTTAGGGTTGGCCTGGACTGCGTGGCGGAGGAAGACGAAGCATCTGGTTGAAAATGCATCACTCGAATTTAGTGCAAGAAAATGTGCAGAAAGGAGAGCGGTTGGGGGGCAAAAGGGAACCATGGTCATAGTAATAAGGCAACAACTTTGATCGCAGGCCCCATTTAGGCTGTTTGGCACATTGTTTTTCTGCTATCGATATTGAGGAACAATCGATATGCCTTTAATGGTCTTCCGCCTGTCATGGGTCCTTTTGTATGTTGTCGTTCCACCAATCACGCCTCGCGGCCGCTAATGTGTTTCAGATTCACATGTACGACCCCTGGTCATTTGGAAGAATATATAAAAGAGGCGTTCAGCCGCGTGCAGAACCACTCCCTTATCTCTCGGGACTTCCATCTTTCTGCATTCTGCTTGTTCTATCCTGTCTTGTTTTTCAAAAGGGAAGTCTATTAACAGCAGGCTGCAGATCTGGGGTGGCAATGAAAGATGGAAGATGATATAGACTACTTGACATGAGAAGCAGCACATACAGTGGCCCTAGAAGGCCCGAACCGTGCAGTGTTGAGGAGTGTGAAATAGATCGACAGCCTACGTGGACTCGTGGGCTCGTGGACGTCCGTTCAACATCACAAGCTAACAGAGGCGTAGGATATCAATCTAGCTCCTTGAACCTGTCTGTAGAGACCAGAGAAGTCAATCTCAAACTTGCTCAAAATAGGAATAGGAAACATCACGCTAGACACAAGACCAGGACACCGCATGCCCCGCTTACCCTTCCTTCCAAGGGTCCAAATACAGTTATAGTCGTCGAAGTGAGGCGTGTCGGATCGCGAAATGATATGCCCAGCCCGTTGAACCACCACGGTAAGAACTTAAAAGGCAGACAAGGTTCGTCAGATTAGAGATGCTCTTGTCTCTTCGACAGGACGTCCGGCAGATGCCCATAATGACACGTAGACGGTGCGTCAACATCGAGAAGTTGTTTGAAGGAGGATGAGGGAAGAATAGAAACACAGGTCGACGTGCAGGATATATACAAGATCGTCCAGCCAAACATAATCAAACAATCTTCCGCTTGTTTCAGCGACCGCCATACTTCGCTGCTTCCTATAAAGAGATAACGTTTCTCCTTCGGTTGGCGTCTTTTTCGTCGTCCGCCAACACAGCATTCATTAACAGCCATCAAGGCGGAAGAAAGACTATTTACCGATAACATGAATGCAGACTCGAGGATATCTGAATCGTGCCGGATAAACCTGAGCGCGCTTCTGTTCGGCTTCGCTGTATGCTTGTCTTCTTCGACGCGCCACGTAACGGAACTATCATCAGTGATTCACACAACCAAAAACTTGTGTCTCTCCGTAAAACGCTCCTTGGCCCGCTCATCCATTGCTGCCTAACCCTCAAATCTTCGTATTCGGAACTGTCTACGGCACGCTATCTACCAGTTCCGTTCGCGCATCGTGGAGGATGCTCCCTTTGAGCCGGCGGTAATTATTGGCGCCGTAGCTCCAACCACGGCGTGTTCCTTTGCGGTTTTTGGTCTGCGAAGTACTCGGACAGCCTACGCGGAATCGTGGGCGTCCGTTCGATATCACACGCTAACAGGGAGATACACTTGATATCCTAAGAGGGCATCAGAGACTGCTGTAGCTGGCTGCACCCGTATCATGTGTAGACAAGACTGCAGACTGAAAATGATGAGCAGACTGGTACATTCCAACCCAGTACACCTTTCCACTAGAGAATCACGAAGAACCAGTTGCATTATTGCAAGCCAACAAGAAAATTTATCAAACATAAACCTCCGCATCCGCCACACAAAGAACCTGTTCATCAATCAGTTTGGAAAACAAACTGAGTCATATACCAGGTTATACCTCTGTCGGATAAATGTTGCTACAGTTAGCAAACAAACATCCAGCCCAATCATAAAGATAGCACGACACGCATCACCGGAACGTCTCATTGGAGCGTATGCCCCGCGAAGATGTTTGTGCATTCCGCGTTGATAGCTGTGTGGTATGGAGGTTGTTAGTCGTAGGTGAGGAAAGGACATTATTCGCAGCGGAGATGACTCAAGTATTGGTCTGTGAGAGTCGTAATGTTAGACGAAAGGTGCGTCTTGACCGTACCGTGGACATATATAGCAAATCGACGTTCGAGTGGGCAGGGCGAGGAAGAGCTGTTGCTGTGATTACTTTTTTAAGCGAATGTTGACGGTCGGCAAGGGCAGACCGACGTGTGAGGCGACGCGGCGAATCTGAATCGAATCAATGTATATATCAATCTCCTGGACATGAATAGGAGAGGCTGGTGATGAGGGTGCGGAAAAAGGAAGTGTAACTTGATCGCTGCTCTTGTCTCTACCGCGTTGTCCTTCAGAAAAGCGGCCCAGAACTGTGTGAGGGTGTCGAGATCAAGGTGTAGAAACAAGGCGAGCTGTAGAAATCAAACTGAGCGTGAATGGACACACTGCCTTTGAACTGCCCAGAAAGATGGCCCTGGCGCGCGGGACTGATGATCAAGTCACGGAAAGAATTGTGTGGGGTAGATCTGATACTCCCGATGTAGAATCCAAGGATGAGGGGGCAAGACACGGGCGGACACCGTCGGGAAAGTGACCAAAATTATTGACAGTTTGCTGCGAAGTGAGTCGGGGAGTGGTACACAGCACCGTCGGGGAAGTGACCAAAATTAATGACAGTTTGATGCAAAGTAAGTCGCGCTCGGCTTGGAAATCAATTTGTTGACGCGTAGAAAGGGGGAGATCACGCTTAGTAGCTTGGCATGACCAATGGACTGGAAGGCGAGGAGATGAGCGGGGAAAGGGCGGGAGGGCGCATATAACAGCGTTCGCAGTGGAGATACGCGCAGTGAGTGGGAATGCACAGGAAAGCAGCGCCACAAGGATGAGCGCGCGTTGGTGAAACGAGCCAAGCCGGCTTAGTCATCACCCAAGACGGAAATCCCCTCCTCTCTCCTTTACATCCACAGTTCGCTTCTTGCAGCGTCTATATTTCCCTTTCCTTTTGCTCCGTGCTGGTTCTCGGGCAGCACCGACGACAACTACGACGACGGCCCTCAACCCATGCGACGACAGGATGACTACGACGACGACGAGGAGATTGATCCAGAGCTGCGGTTGCGGACGGTGCGGACGGCGGCGTCTGCAATAGCCGAGTCGATACGGTCTGAGCAGCGGCACGAGAGGCGGAAGAAGAAACGGTCGAGGTTCTTTCGACGGACGACGGAAAAGAAACGGCCGTCTAGCTCGCGTAGTGGTGGTGGTGGAGGCGGTGATGGTGATGGGACGCCATCGACCGAGGTGCCGGGGGAGCGTCGGAATGTGTATGTCAATTTCCCGCTATCGCACGCCGAGCTGGACAGCAATGGCGAGCCGACGGTGCGCTATGAGCGGAACAAGGTCCGCACGACGAGTAAGCAAACAATTTGTGTGTTCGCCTATGTTGTGCTAATAATTCCCAGAATATACCATTATTACATTTATTCCCAAGAATCTATTCGAGCAATTTAGACGGGTCGCTAATCTGTTCTTTCTTACCCTCGTCGTCCTACAACGTGCGTTTAATTAATTTGTCTTGGCGTATCTAACTCTTTTTAGTGTTCCCCATCTTTGGCGCCGCGTCGGGTGCCATTGCCGCCCTCCCTCTCGCCTTTATTCTCACTGTCACCGCCATCAAGGACGCCGTCGAGGACTACCGACGTGCCACGCTTGACGAAGAAGTCAACACGTCCGCCGCGACCAAGCTCGGCTCCTGGCGTAATGTCAACCAACCCAAGGATCCACGCAGTTGGTTCGAAAAGCTGTTGGGCATTAATAAACCGGGCAAGGTCACCAAGGGTGTCCGCAGATTACGGGACAAGGAGGCGGGCGAGGCAGGGGATGGTATGCGCATTATGCTCCAGAAAGCGATAGACAATACCTCTTCCACCACCTTCCGCGACGACTCTCTAACCTCCTTCGACCTCGACGATATCCGTAACCCTTCCCGCCGCCAGTTGGATGACATCCAGAGCGTCGACAGCCATTCATATCCCCCTGCCTCCCTCGCCAATGTCTCCGCCAAGACCTCCTTCTCAGACAGCTCTACTCAGGTCGCCCCGTCCCAGGTCTTTTCCAAACAATCTCAACCCTCTGGTGTCATCGACTGGCGCAGACGGACCGGCGGGTCAGCCCGATGGGAGCGCACCCTTTGGAAAAAGCTCGAGGTTGGAGACGTCGTACTCCTTAGAGACAACGACCAGGTTCCTGCCGATATTGTCGTCCTTTCCACCTCAGACCCCGACGGCATGTGCTACCTCGAAACCAAAAACTTGGATGGAGAGACCAATCTCAAGCCGAGAAAGTCTGTCAAGGCCACCTCGAACCTCACGTCAGAGGACGACATTGAACGCTCATCGTTCTACCTCGACTCGGAACCGCCCCACCAAAATCTCTACCTTTACCATGGCGTTCTGCGGTATAAGGATCCAGCTACAGGCGAGCAGAGGCAGGAGCCCGTCTCAATCAACGAGCTGCTGCTCCGTGGATGCGCTATCCGGAATACCCAGTGGATTATTGGGCTTGTCGTCTTCACAGGCGCGGACACCAAGATCATGCTTAACGGCGGTGCGACCCCTTCGAAGCGGTCCAAGATCGAGAGGGAGACCAATTTCAATGTCATCGTCAACTTTATCGTCTTGCTGGGAATGTGTACTATTGCCGCTGTATTTAACGGGTTGGAGGACGCCAAGACGGGGACCAGCGCCGAGTTTTTCGAGATTGATGTCGACGCGACAGATTCGCACATTCTTAATGCTATCATCACATTTGTGTATGTTCTTTCTTTTACCTTTACGAATCGGCCCTTCTAACTTCACCCTCTAGGTCGTGCCTCATCGCCTTCCAGAACATCGTACCCATTTCGCTGTACATATCCATCGAAATCGTCAAGACTATACAGGCGTACTTCATTTCACAGGACGTGGACATGTACTACGAGCCCTTTGACACGCCTTGCGTACCGAAGACGTGGAACATTTCGGACGACCTCGGTCAGATCGAGTATGTCTTTTCCGACAAAACCGGTACCCTCACGCAGAACGTCATGGAGTTCCAAAAATGCTCTGTTCACGGCGTGGCGTATGGCGAGGGTGTAACCGAGGCGCAGAAGGGTGCTGCCCTACGCGACGGAGGTGCAGGTGGTGCGCCGATGGACGGCAGGGATCTCGCTGAGAAGCTCGATGCGCTCAAACAGCAGATGCTCAGTACGATGGAACGCTCCTTCAAGAACCGCTACCAGCAGGTGGCGCATCTTACGCTCGTCTCGCCTAAAATCGCGCAGGACCTAGCGGACAGAGAGGGCGCTCAGCGTGCGCATCTCATCGCATTCTTCCGTGCCCTCGCCCTCTGCCACACCGTGCTCGCCGATAGACCCGATCCACGAGATGACCCGTACCACCTCGAGTACAAGGCGGAGAGTCCTGACGAAGCTGCTCTAGTGGCTGCTGCGCGCGATGTCGGCTTCCCTTTCGTGCGCAAGACAAAGGACGGGATGGACATTGAGGTTATGGGCCAGATGGAACACTGGACGACGCTGAAGGTGCTAGAGTTCAACAGTACACGGAAGCGTATGAGCACGGTTATGCGCGCGCCGGACGGTCGGTTGGTGCTGTACTGCAAGGGTGCAGACTCGGTTATTTATGCGCGGCTGGCCAAGGACCACGATCCCGAGTTGAAGGATGCGACGGCGCGGGATATGGAGGCGTTTGCGAATAGTGGGTTGCGGACGCTGTGTATTGCGTATCGGTGGTTGACCGAGGAGGAGTATCTAACGTGGAGTCGGACGTATGATGCGGCGACTAACGCGATTGAGAATCGGGACGAGGAGATTGATAAGGCCAACGAGTTGATTGAGCATTCGTTGCTCATCCTGGGTGCTACGGCGTTGGAGGACAAGTTGCAGGAGGGCGTACCCGAGGCTATTGAGACTCTGCATCGGGCGGGCATCAAGCTGTGGATTCTGACGGGTATGTTTCTTTCCTTTTCTCTCGCACTCAAGTTGAGCATGTCTACAGGCGACAAGCTACAAACGGCCATCGAAATTGGATACTCATGCAACCTGCTCAAGAGCGACATGGAGCTTATGATCATTTCCGCCGAGACGTTCGAGGATGCGCGTGGGCAGATTGAGGCTGGGCTGAACAAGATCGCGTCTGTCCTTGGTCCGCCGTCGTTCGATCCGAAGAAGAGAGGGTTCTTCCCTGGAGCGCAGGCGGCGTTCGCTGTGGTCATTGACGGGGACACGTTGAGGCACGCGCTGACGCCTGAGCTGAAGCAGATGTTCTTGAACCTCGGTACGCAATGCGAGACGGTGGTGTGCTGTCGTGTGTCTCCTGCGCAGAAGGCGTTGACGGTGAAACTGGTATGGTCTTCCACCTCCCTCCGGCTGCTTTCAATGTTGATGGGCTGTACGTATAGGTCAAGGACGGTCGTAATGCGATGACGCTGTCGATTGGGGATGGCGCGAACGATGTCGCTATGATCCAGGAGGCGAATATTGGGTGCGGCTTGTTTGGACTGGAGGGCTCGCAGGCGGCGATGTCGGCGGACTATGCGTTTGGGCAGTTTAGGTTTTTGACGAAGCTGCTGATTGTGCATGGCCGCTGGTCGTACCAGCGTGTGGCGGACATGCATAGTAACTTTTTCTACAAAGTAAGTGTCCTTTGGTTGGAGAGACTGATGATGGTATGCTGATGAGGCTGGTGTGTAGAATGTTATTTGGACGTTCGGCATGTTTTGGTTTTTGCCGTTTAACAGGTGAGTGTGGCGTCCGCTATGTTTTTGTGGTGTTGGTGCTGATGCTTGACTCTAGTTTCGACGCGACATATCTGTACCAATATACATTCATCTTGTTGTACAACCTGGTCTTTACGTCTCTTCCTGTCATTGTTCTCGGAGGTACGTCTCGCTGTTGAACCCTCCGTTAATTCGGCTGATTGGATTGGCATAGCTTTTGACCAGGACATCAACTCCAAAGCGGCGCTGGCCTTCCCACAGCTGTATGTTCGCGGTATACGCGGGCTGGAGTACACCAAGGGCAAGTTCTGGGCGTATATGGGCGACGGTCTCTACCAGTCTGCGGTGGTGTTCTTCATGCCATACATGATTTGGATCTTTGGATTACCGGTATCGTGGACTGGGAAGACGATTGATTCGCTGGCGGACTTTGGTACTACTGTGGCTGTCGCGGCTATCCTGGCGGCGAATACCTATGTTGGTATCAACACGCATTAGTAAGTGCCTTGTCACCTGTTGAGTGTATGTGGGTTGATCACCGCGGTGTTTAGTTGGACGATTATGACCTGGATTGTTGTCTTTGGGTCGACGATAGTGATGATGCTGTGGATCGTGGTCTACTCGTTCTTCTTCAGCAGCGACTTTATCAACGAGATGGAGATCCTGTTTGGTGGGATACAGTTCTGGGCCGCTATCATCTTTTCGGCGACTGTCGCGCTTGGTACGTGGATTGTAGTGATGGCGTTGTGGGTGATGGTGCTGATACTGTGCTTTCTAGCACCCCGGTTCTTCGTCAAGTTTGCCTCGTCGGCGTACCATCCGTTGGACAAGGAACTCGTTCGGGAGATGTGGGTCATGGGCGACCTCAAGGATCAGCTGGGCATCAAGCATCGGAAGGAGAAGAAACGGGGCGGGGGGGAACTCGAGGCCGCGCCCATGTTCATGCACAGTCGCAATGGCTCGGAGATGTCGCTGCACCATGGCACGCCGTACGAGCCGGCGATGACGTCTAGTCCTGGTGGCGCTGGGGGGCATGAACCGCGACCGACGTACCTGGATACACCGCCTATTACGGAAGACCATGCGTCGCGCTACGACTATTCCGACGCCCCCAATCACCATCTCGCCCCCGGTGGTGCTCGTGGGCAAACCGACAAATGGCGCCGTCGCCCGCGTCGTACTATTCTGCGAGTGATATTCCGCCGCCGTCGCCGCTGCCGTCGCCGAAGTATCGATATGCGGATGGGTCGGTTGCGAGCTCGCCGCCGAGTCGGCGGACGAGTAATGCGACTGCGAGGCCGATGTCCCCGCCGATGTCACCTCATGCGCTGCAGGTGCCGTCGCCTGGGCGCTATCACGCACCGCCGCAGGAGCAGTATTATGAGATGGGCGTGCGGAGTCCTCCGCCTCCGCCGCGCTCTCCCCATTCGCCGTCTCCTCCTCAGCCGCGCTCTCCGCATTCGCCATCTCCTCCTCAACCGCGCTCTCCGTCGTCGCCGTCGTACAGCCGTATGCGACGTCCTCGCAGGGCCCGCCGAGCAGCTACCACCATCAGTTTGAACGGTCTGCGAGCGAGGCGTCGTATGCGACTGCGCATGATGACTTTTTCGCTGCGGAGGGCGACGTTGGGGCGTCAGGCAGCATCTGGCTGCGCGGGTGATGTGGCGTATGATGGGTACTATGATGAGCGGCGGGGGAGTGCGGTGTCGTGGCAGGGTGGAAGGGCGATATAGTGTTGGAGGAGGTGGTGGTGTTTTTGTTGTATTTACTGCGAAATTGCTTGTGTCTCTGTGTGGTTTTTTATTTTATACTACTCTCTCTCTCTGGAATCGGACACTTGTTTTTTCTTCTCGATTAATGATCACGAACTAGTCTGACATTTACGTATACCCATGCGCGCGTGTAGATATGATTGATGATGATGATGATGATTGAGATGTGTGTTACTGTATGTTATTACTACTTATGGAATGGAATGATTTGGATGGATGATTGGTGCGAGAGGGTGCAAGTCGAGTCTTGCAATGGGACGTCCTTTTGGGAATGTCGTTGGGACATTGAAGAGTAAACTTGGTCCGTGCCGTGTAATTCATGATGATGAGTACGAGGTGCGAGGGGATAGTATAGGTCAATTGGAGCGTGAATGCAGACTCGGAGGACCAGACTGACAAGAGGGAAATGGTGGCAGACAGGCTTTAAGGGAGGATTGAAGAGAAGTACGAAGTAGATGTATGTTTGTACGACCAGTTACAGCTTTTCTTGAGCTCACGAGAAATGTACGTCTACGGAGCAGATATCGGACCTCATGGACGTGGACAAGGTAGATAAGCGGAAGAAGCCGACGCATAATGAACGGCTACTTCGAGCGATCGGTGAAGGCATGGACCGTGCTGATCTGCCGCCATTACCATGGCGTCCATCGGGGGATGCTGCATCTTCGTCCTCCACAGCGGTCAGAGGCGCTTCGTCGACGGACGTCCCGTCGTAGTCGCCGTTAGTATCCCCGTTGTTCATATCCCGACAACAAGCGCCCCGGTTCATGTCAGCCAATGATTTCCATGCGAGCTTCGCGCCGTACGAGGCCAAGATGAAAAGCTTCATGGGTAAGGTGGGACGGGGTGAGATGGAGGACAAAGGATGGAGGTCGACGGCAATCCCAGCACACTTCAGAGTTTGAACAATATATCACTTTACTCAATCCATTATATCCCTATTCCGCATAGTAGTACATGAATATCAGAGAAACAATAGGGACATCGATTCGGCCGTTATTAAGCACTTCCACGAACGGTCCTGATGAATTCCATGTTGCGCGCTCGGCGCCAGACGAAGATGTGCTTCTACTAAAAGAAGAAGCATGAAATTACTAACGGGAATCCGTACTATGAGGCGGGATAACCGCTAGAGGGCTTCACCGACATCATGTTTGTCTAAATATGACTTCGACACTTGGTTTGTTGTATCTAGGTTATAGATATTGCTACCTTAAAGATGTTAGTGTGTAGAAATGAAAGTCGACTGCACAGTACATACCCGTACACTCCTCACGGTCCCTTCTTTCTCATAGGTCGCTATTGATCTGTATAACACAGCCCGCGTCCTCGACCGACCTAATACCATCCCACACGTGTATCCTGTAATCGTTTTCTTCGTTCACAAACAAGCTGCAACTCTCCAACATCGCAACGCCCATCTCCCGCCACTTTATAACGCGCATGAAAAACATCCGCCACAAGAGCTCGATTTGCGCCGACGACGTCTGTAGCGCGAGACGCATGAGATGCGGCAGGTGCTGGTGCGTCCCAGCACTACTGGGTTCACCAGCGATGTACTCCAAAATCGTGCGTGGGAGATCATGATGTCTCCCCCGTAATCCAATCAAACTGACATCCACCAGCGTCTCATCGCACTGCATGAGCACGCTAAGGACGTGTGGCGTGACCCGTGGTAGACATAGATGGAGGGTGGTCAACCTGCAAGCAGAGCGGGCAAAGAATGCAGACGTCGACGCCGTAGGCCACTCCTGCAAAGTATGGAGGTCGAGACTCTGAAGGGAAGGTAGCGTCATGGCCTCGAGGGAATCAAAGACCGGGAGCTCTTCCACGTCCAGCTCTGGAGGAGATATGACGATACTCGTCAGAAGGGGAAGGACAATAAACCCGCGGGAGAGCGACAGAGTCGCTGTATATGAGAGCTGGTATATACCATGTAGGATGAGAGTCTCCAGCCCCTCCCCATGTAACTCGAGCACCGACAATGGGAGCGTGCTCCGCAGGGCTAGCGTCCGCAGATTGCACAATTCCCCGGCAAGGATCCTGGGATGCTGGACCGTATCCGAATGGACTCTCAAGCCCTCGAGTAAGCGAAAGTGCTGAAGTACTAGGCTCCGTTCAAAGTAAAAATTGACCGACGACGAATCAATCCGCAGCTCTCGGATCCTCATGTCGCTTAAGTCTCCAGCATTGTACGTCGGTTTTCCGGACAACCACAACGAGACTAGACGACCCAGGAAAGCCCCAAGCATAAAACCTGTAGCTTTACTGTCCATCCGGTAGAGTATTGTAAGAGGGTGAACGCCGCACCGCTTGAGCATCGTGTCTATATAGGTCTGGTTGCAGCGGGTGGTTATTGGTATGGTTGTCCAGAGACGGGAGTTGGACAAGGAAAGGGCGCGCCATCTAGAAGAGGTGCCCAGCATGATGGCATGAGCATTCCGTACAGAATATGTGCACTCGGAGAAGGAGGCAGCGGAGATGATGCAACGGGGCGAAGCGATGTCGGCGAGCGCACCGAAGATTTCTGAGAGGATCTCGTTCGGTATGCTGTCCATTTCAGATCTATAATATACACGGTGTTCAGATTTCGTAAGAGCTAGAAGTGAAGCAATAACTTCTCGGGGAATGTTATACAAAAAGAGGTTGTTGATCAAAGAGACCAGTTGAATTGAAACCAAATGGAGATTTTCAGTCGGAGATTGAATGCTCTCCATGCCGGTGATTGGCCGGTTATAGCGTCGTCCCTTTTCATCTTGTCTTCTACGTTGAACATCAAACACGCAACGTATGATAGCGTACCCTCCTCGAAGTCGGCGTCTTGACTGGCGATTTGGTACCGGTGGCCTTTGTCCAGGAAAACACCTTCCCCGGCTGCCAGTTTAGGCAACTCACACCTCTTGGTAATCAACCGCCAAGTCAACTGCTTATCGTCAGACAGACGCGTCCGATATGCCCTATCTGTGCGCCAGATGTTCCAAAGAAAATTCCCTGAGTAAATGCTCGGGCTGTAAGACAGGAAAGTACACACCCTGTTCAACGCGCGCCCCATTCTGATGTCATCTCCACAGTCTACTACTGCTCTACTGAATGTCAACGCCGTACGTGCAGGGATCGAAATTTTACGCACTTCCTGATATCTTATATACTAGTGGACTGGAGCTCCCATAAACCTCAATGCTACGAGCCCCCGCCGACTGCCATCTCTCGCGATCGCCCTCCATATGAACCACCGAAACTGGGCAAGGTCGCGGACTATAGGAAGCTGCTAGAGGTTGCGGGGCAGTCTACTATCATGCACGAGGTTATGAACCGTGGCTTGGACCCCACTCTCGTTTGCGGTTGTAGGTAAGTCGTCTTCTAACGGTACTAGACCTCGACTGTATCTTTCCCCTTCTATGCAGTCCCCAGGAGGCATATGCGATGGGGTCCGAATCTGGGCAAATGCGTGACTTTTGGATGCTGCCTACGGAGAAGCGAGAGCCATGGGTGAAGAAGGCGCATAAACACAATGAAAAGGCGCGCAAATTCTGGGCCGACTATTTCGCGCCTGTCTCTCGGGAGAGACGCTATGTCGATGTTGTATTGGATGCCATTCTGAACATCCGTCTCCCCAATCCTGATCCCGACCGAAAGGATGATTTCTTGCAAAACCAAGTACGTCTCCGAGTCATCTCTATACATGATATCTAACATACCACGTACGTGAACAAGGTGAACGCGAATCTTCTCACATCCCTCTTTAACCATCTCAACGGCTTCACCCCGTCTCAGAATACGGCATTGCTCAAAATAGCGTGCCATCCGTTCTGGCTTAAACCCGGAGACATGTTTCGTCTGCGACTAGGCGCTCAGACTATCTGTTCTCAAGGTCGACCCTCGCACGACTTTATCGACCAACTCGCTCTTCGTTGTCTTGATAAGACGACATCTCTACATGAGCTCGACAACCTTCTAGCCGGGTTCGTCATCTACATTCAGTACATCTGGCCACAAATCGCAGGCACTCGGCTACTCGACACATGCTTCCTTCTCATGGCACCTGGGCGAGGGAGACGTTTGACCGAGGACATCGTGATGAAGATAATCGAGGTCATTCTCTTTCATGTATCTCTCTAATGATGTATTGACACATGGCTCTAAAGATCGCGGAAGCCTCTCCAGCCGCAGCAAAACATCTCCTTCCCGTCATCACCGCCGCCTGTATGGGCGATACTTCGCCAATGTTAGAACTCCTGACTCTCTATGAGGAATTTGGCGTCCGCATAGGACCGAGCGTGGAGCACTCGACGTTGCCTTGGTTAAAAGAGAAAGCGGGGAAAGATGTGCAAGTGATAAGGAGGATTACAAAGTTGCTGATGGATGAGAAGAAGGGAAGGACGGGCCTCAGTGTGCATGGGATCGATATTGAGGGCAGGTCGTGGACGCGGGAGGAGTATGAGGTAATGTATGAGGAGGTTGTTGAGAGAATAGGTGGGGAGCCTAATTGATGGACGGTCGTCGGTCCTGCAATGAAGATTGCTGCGTTTCTTGTTGATGATCTGGTCGCACCCTGTAGTCAGTGTATTAGTACTATCTGTGTTTTGTTTTTGAAGGTTCAATATCATAACTTGTAGTCCGTTTTGGGACGTAGAGAGTTCTTCCAAAAGACAACGATGATAACCTAGACGAGCGTCAAGCGATAGTTACCGTGAGATAGCCTTGTGTGCCTTGCATACGTCGTCCTAGAAGGCAAGTGTTTGTGAGAGGGAATCACCCGGTGCTGCCTGGCAGACTCTACTTGGGGCAGGTGTCGTCCGCGTCGAAGGCGCTTGACAATTGACATCGGCAAACGTCCGAATCAAGACTCGAAGGACAACAGGGAGTGGAGGTTCATTCACGCATTTGGCCTCCCAGTTCGAACAGACGCGACTGCGGTGGCACAGCCATCTTGGAAACGTGCCTTGAGATCAACATTGTGAAGACTGAACAGCTGCGGTGAAGCCGTTATCCACATTCCTGGTGACATTATCGCTCTTCTCGGTCGTCATTCATCATACCCGTGTATTGTCTATCAATCATGTATCATAGATGATCTGCTTCTCTTCGTCACTCCATGCACTCCGTCGACGTCGGTAAGCAGCGCTTCAGAGTCAGAGGATTCGTGCTGTAAGATAGCGCCAACTGACAAGGTGATGATTCTCCAAATCACAACAGTTTTGGGTTTGAATTAGTAGTGAGTAGCGCGGGTGTCCCGAGGGTATTTCGTTGGTCACCCCTACCCGCACCCTCCACTTACCCGGTCCCGCAGCGCGGGTGCGGGTTACCCGCTGAAATTGTCTCGGGTCTGACGGAAATTGTGCACCAGCGCTACGCGTAGCATCTCCGCATCCTACTGCATCGGCCTGACTCACCTCGCGAGTACCGCAACACATTTTCATGCCCGTTGGCGGCCCCTGAGCAATTGCGCGGGGGCTACCAGCGTGCATGAGATGGTCGGAGTGCGGCATCGACGTGGGAGGATGGCGTGGAAGAGGATGGTGCTACCAGGCGCGAGAGGACGAGGACACTATGACATGGCAAAGTCAGAAGAAGCAAAAGGGAGAAAAACGCGCACGGCTGAGGGCCGGATGCGTCCGCGACGCCCTCCAGCCCGTAGTCTTACTCGTCGCGCGTGAGCACAGTCAACGCTTGCATGTCTGTGGTGTATTGTCGTCCCGGGCGTCGTCGTCCTAAGTCCGGCAGGAAAGCGGTATCCTGCAGCAAGGCCGCCTGTCTGAGGGCCTGCGCGGCGCGAACGGCGGTCCAGGTAGCGCCGTCCCGAAGACAAACGCAAAGAAAGCACCCCGGAACACATCCTAGGGTACAGCGGCCGGCGCAGAGCCAAAACGCAGCAGGAAAGACGGTCCAAGCGCAAGGAAAATGACCCAGTATGAGTGCTGCCTCGCTTGTGAGGGCTTACGCGCTGCGCGTCCTCGTTGAATTGGTGTCGTCGTGAAGACGAACACCAGAATGCACCCCGGAATGTATCCGAGGGCGCAGCGGCTGGCACGGAGCCGAACCCCGCCAAAAAAGCAAGCAGACAGAAAGAAAGGAAGTAAGATAAGCCCCAGAAAAAGTTCTGGGGCCGACGAACACGACGTAGCCGTCGTGCTGTGGTGGATGGAGGCAAGAGATGTGATCGCAACTGTGCGAGAGCTGATCGATCGTTATCCGGCAGTTGCCGGAACGGTCGGCCAGCTCGGCGATCGAGGAAATTCGTTCGCGACGTCGTTTTGGGGCGACGATGAACTCGGTTGGGCTCAAATAAAATATGATAATTTACATAAAAATATATACTATGATTATCTTACGACTTGTGGTCCAACTGGACCACGGCACGGGTAAGAAAGGGTGACGCGGGTTACAGCGGGTACTCGGACCGAGACCCCTACCCGGACCCTCACCCACCCGCATCCGTGACCCGGACCGGGTGCTCCGACCCGGGCTATTCACTATGAATTAGGATGATCATACAAAAAGTGTTGGATGTTAGACGTAGAGCGAAACAGGTTAGCATAGAAATCGTTTGGCGCCAAATCAATATATTACAAGAGACTCAGTAAACCCTACTGCAACCAAATTCAGAAGAAACGATGATCCTACAACGACCAGCCTGCTGGGCGCAATTCAAGGCCAATGGCAATGAGTGCATGTCCTACTACTCCAGACTCTTCAAATAGGCAATGGCCTGGTTCGCCGTGTTGTCCTTGGCGACGTACTTCTGTGCTCCAGTGCCGCGACCGCGTTCTACGCCATCAACTAGAAAACACATGTTGGTTCGCGAAGAAGTCAGAGAGACATAACTACTCACTCTTGCAGATAGCGACCCAGACAATGGCGGTTTGCGGCCCGGTTGGCGTCTCGATCCAGCTGAGGCTGGTCAATTTGTTCTTGGATTGAAGGTCTGGAGCGAGGAGACCGTGGATCAGTATGGAAAGTCCGACGAAAATGAAAAAGACGCGTTACAGTTGTTCAGTCCGATCGTGCCCTCTACGCGTCCATGAGCATCACACTAAAAGAGAGAGTTGAGCAGGAAGACGTACCAGTCTTCGGTGGCATCCTGATGTCGTGGCGTTCGTGTATGTGTGTAGCCTGAACAGGTGTCCTTCGTAGTCTGAGGAGATCCATCCTCTACTCCAAGACTGATTTATACGCGGTGGTAAGGAGAGCATGTTTCATTTCCAGGCAATGTCCGTCGTGAAATGAAGGCTCCAGCTCATCGCGACGCACGCGCAGCGTGAAACCGCCTGAAAAGTTCGCCCAGTTCACGGAACGTGAAGGCGGCCTCTGCACTCCTTCACCGGACATCAGGAAACGGGTCACCAGCCTAGAGGACCACTGAGTCAACCACGGTGAACATGGTTGCCTAGAGGACATCAGGGTATGAACTCTGCCTAGTTAACTTTGGCAAAGGTTCAACCCCAAACCTTCATTGAGGGTGCCTTGAGTCTAACTTGAGGCACCTCAAGTCATACCCAAGATAGCTCAAATCATACCTAAGATAACTCAACCCACTTTGAATTGAGCTAGACATAACCTAGTTAGAACATGAAGCATCTCTCAGCAGGTTAGAGCAGTATCAAATCAGTCAAGTAGTTCTTAGAACCTGAAAAACCAAATGCAAGAAATGCCAAAAACACGTAGAATTCAGCATACTGAAGAGTACAGATAATCATGTAGACCTAGAACTACAGCAAACACTAGTAAACATATGTCATACAGCAAGCAGCAATGCCTAGACCCTGAATCAGTGAGCTTACAGCCCTTGAGAAGTCTGTCCATATTATAAATGAGATAACAGGACAACAAAGAGAAAAAAGAGAAACACAGCCAGCAGAGGACTCGGTGAACTTGCCTATTCATGAAGGGTAGGTACATAAACAAGGCAAACACATCGTACAAATACCTTCGCCACCACGGGCCATAGTCTTTGTCAAAGTCGAGGCTGGTGAAGGGTAAGTCAATGTTGATGGACATAAAGGTGACCAAGACTTACAAGACATGCAAGGTCAATGTCTGTTTAAGATGATAGTCAGCCTTAGCGAGATAACAAGACGGAGAGCTGACCTCAGCAGGCCCGTCGTCATCCTGTAGGAGGTGGACATCGTGTAGAAGGCCGTCATCCTCGTGGAAGCCAACGTCCTCGCATAGGACGTCGTCTCATCCTGTAGGAGGTCGTTGTCTGGTCGTGTCGTATAGTCGTCGTCAACTCATCGTGTCTTGTACGTCGTCGTCATGTCGTTGTCGCGTAGGATGTCGTTGTCGCGTAGATGTCGTTGTCGCGTAGATGTCGTTGTCGCGTAGATGTCGTTGTCGCGCAGGGGGTCTTTGTCCTCACACAGGAGGTCGCACAGGCAGTCGTCAACCTTGGACAGGAAGTCATCAACAACGGCAAAGAGACATCCTTCGAGCGTCGTCTATGAGGAGAGTGAGGGAGATGGTGGTAGGTGGAGAAGTGAAACATGTACCACGAGGAATATAAAACCAACAAACACGTGATGTCCAGGTACGTGGCACTTGGTCGCCGTGCAGAAGATGGAAGGAATGCGATACGCAAAGTGAATAAAATGACACCACCTCCCAACCATGGGCCCACAAAGCCCTGCTCAAGGTCGGCCTGGCTCTGAGTGGGCCCACGCTTGGGTATGGTGTCGTGGTGCGGCGGTGGCGGATACGATAGAACTATCGTTGTTGCTTAGCACAGGCAGAAAGGATGTGAAAATGAGAACACACCGCTTCATGCTGCCCGTCTGCAGACGGACAGCATCTATTCCTCAGATGGCAGCTCCTGTAAAGCCCGTTCGCGGTTGCAGCATGGTTGAGATTGGGACTACTCTTGTTGCCGTCTTGTCCTAGTGTAACGGCGGTTAAATGAAAGAGAAAACCGAGAGGGAAAACAAAACCAAGACACCGCCCGTCTGCAGAGGCTAGCATCGTCCGTCATCGAGAACAGCGCCGTACACGGGTGAGCGCAATGGGTGTGTTGACATTACGAATACACCCCCTCCAAATTTTGGGGTCCGTTGTGACTACACGTAAATCAGCGGCGGAGGCATGAGAGTAAAAAAGACGCACCCGATGCTGCCCGCCTGCAGACGGGCAGCATTCACTCCTTCAGCCTTCGCTCCCGCAGAACCCGTCCGGGGGTGCAGCGGGGCACAGCGTTGCGCGACGCCGACTACCTCGAAGCTGCAAATGATAAAGTGCTGCCTGTCTTGACAGGGCTTACGCGAATAACTGAAGGGCCAACAGACAAGAAACGGAGATATGAGGGAGGCAGCGATGAAAGAACGGATGATGATGGTGGTGAAAAGGTAACGATGATGACACCGAACAGTGCTTGATCACTGTTCGGATCGCCGGGCCTGGTCTCCGCGACATCGTTCAACGCGCTGTAGATGTTGAACGACAGTATATGGCAGCCTGAAAATGCAAGGAATAGGATCAAGTAGGCTCAGTTAACGCCTGATGGAAATGTTTTATCAACTGACTTGTTGTGTAGTGTACTAAACTCAATGTACGGCTCACAATGTAGGTGTATTATCTTCCTCTCTGCCAAAAAAATAGTCAAAAAATAAAATACTCTAAACACTTGTAAGAATCACTTGCACAATATACAAAGGTGATTTAAGCCTTCGTTATGGTGCTGGACGCCGCGCAAGTAGCCCAAAACCACTCGGACCGATCATCCGAGCTGGCTTTTGTTGCGCAAGTCTCCTCATACCACCACGACATACGCGTAAGACCTCGCATAGAGGCCGCTCCGTCTGATATACGCGCTCAAGCGACAATGTTTTCGCAGCCAGAGCAACGACTAGCAGCCGCGTAAGCCCTAGACTGCAGGCAGCACATCATTTCCTTCCATCCGCAGAGGACGACAACAGCGATCAGAACAGGACAATGACGCTGCCCGTCCACCAAGGCACTCTTGCTACGTCTCCTTGTTGGATCGCTCCCTAGGTTGGATTTTTCCCCCGTTGAGATGGCGTCGCAGACGCGTCCAGCCGCAAATGTGAGCTTACCGTTTCCGAGAATTTACATTCATCCTCCCAGACCGACGCCGCGGTGGCAATAAACATTTTTTCACAACGAAGAGGGCACAACGTATGACGGGCTTGCTCGGATCGCAAGTACGTCTTTCATCATTTTGTTCACCAAGTCCCGTATATTATGTATGACTGATCGCGCCGTTTCTTAGCCCAATCTTTCTCCTACCACCATGAAACACGCGTAAGCCCTCGTATCGAGGCCGCTCTGTCTGACACGCGGACGTCAAACGACGGGTACTACACGTCCCACTATCAAGTAACACGATGACCGATCCGAATAATTCGGGCAGTGATCGAGGACTACTTCTCTCCCTCCTACTATCAGCATCCTCCTCGATTCGGCCCTTCGTCGACACGCTACTCCTAGAAAGACCGCTTGCACCATCTGCGTGCTTCTGTCTATCGTCTGGACCTCGAAACGGACAAGGCCAACCGGAGGACGACTCGCTGCATAAGCCCAGACGACTGGCAGCATCCATTCAAAACTGCGAGCGCCGTTGACAAGAAATTTGACGTCAAGAGAGCAACGGGCACCCGCGCTCAATGCCACAAGTCTGGGAGAGGGTAGAAACGATGCTGTTCGTCAGGCGAGGCAACGGTCAAGATACTGTACGTATTTTTTCATTCTTTTTTCTTCTTTATTCATGTCCGCCAGCATGGCCAATGGCAACGGCGGCGACGGCGACGGCGATGCAGCATCGTCAACGCCGCGTAAGCCCCACCAACGTGGGCATCACTCCCATCTTCCGACTGCAACCATCAAGCATTTCACCCGCGATCGACTTTGAGTCGTCGCCCAGCACCACGACCCCCGAATTGCAACACCGACCGACTGCGTAAGCCCTCCGCGGTAGGCAGCATAAGGATTTCTCCTGTCTCCTCCCACAACTGCGCTATGATCCTGCCTTACCCCGCATGAGATGTCGTTCTTTTATCTGCCGGGGATCGAGCGTGCCTTCGAGTGTGTTATCCTCTCCGCATTGCTTTCTGGGCTCTTCGCTGACCAGTATTTCGGGGAAAAGACACGTATTGTGCCACCGCTTGTTTGCTGCTAAGGCAGGAAACTAAACCGCTGGTAGCTGGCGTGGCTTTTGGCGATGCAAGTTGAAGATGCATTCGCCGTGTCCCGCGACATATAGCTCGTAGTATCGAACGCCGACCTACAACGCGTATACGGCCTCGTCTCCTCTCCGAGCAGAACCAAACCAAGATATCGACTCGCCACGCCTGACATCGGTGGCGGACAAGGATACGGAGTACGTGTATGCCCGCATCTTCCCCTTTCTGCTCTAATATTTGCCCTTAGGCGACAGCGGCATTATACCCGACATAGGCCTTGTTTAGGACACGGCCTCGCTGGACGCGTAAGCCCTCCAACGAGGCCGCAGATCAATAAGACGGCGACTGCGCGGAGGTCTCGACGGTACTCGAACGTCATCAGCACCCCTCTCGCCAGTCCCGGACGAGGACAATTCGCCGGACAGCAGCCCGCCTCTACAAGTCGCTGCTTGTTTTAAATGCCAAGTGCGTCTTTAAGCCCGCTTCTATTTGTAAGACTAATAAACTTGCTCTGCTGTCGTTGATTGGCGTGCTGGCCGTTTCGATATTTGTACTCCTGCACTATGACAAACGGCTGGCACCCGAGCGACGCGACTTTGGACGCGGCGGTTTTCGAGAGGGCGCCGCGCACGGACCATGGTCCGTGCACTCTACTTGCTTGTTGAAATCTATCTACCGCTAATTTCAAGTACTATCTCGCATTGTTGAATAATGAGTAATGACATTTTTGGAACATCAATACCAAGAGATACTTGAGTTGCCTTGAGAACCTGCCTCTGCCACTGCTTAATGTCAAGATTGTTCTGAGATAGAAACTATAGACCCTTATAGTGTGAGTGGGCTCAGATCATCCTGAGTTGGGAGCTGCAGTCCCTTCTGCTTTAGGTAGACTTGAACTCAACTCAGCGGCCTCAAGGCACGTTAAGTCTGTCATTGCTGCAACCTAAAACTCAAGATAATCAGAGATGTCTCAAGACACCTCAGTGCCCTCTGGTCAGCCACTGCGACAGTTATTAACTCAGGCCGCCTCTGGCCCACAGCCTGTTTCCTGATGGATGCGCTAAGCGGGTTCGAAATCATAGTGCACCATGCAGCCGATCCAATGGCGGATGAGAGTTCGGAAATAGACGTCGATGAGGGACTTGATTAGTGAGCTCGCATCCGTATTATCTGTGAAAGCTTATCCTGTCGGATATCAAGGATCTATGAAGGGCAAAGTGCGTACAGCCGGCAACATAGGGAGTAGAAGAGAATAACTCTCTCAAGTTACCTACATAGCTTGGTTAATAGTATAATATAGCAGGAAGACGCACAGAGCGCGCAATCCCTCCGGCCGGCAGGCGAGTTGAGAGTCGAGAGAAGTCTTGTTAACGTTCGGTTTCGGATTATCTTGTACTGTGAAGTGGCGAAGACCTAGCGCATTACCGAGCACATGAAACGTATTGGCAATCGAACCTCGCGTGCTGGCCATGTCGAACTCGAAAGGAACATTGTCTGGCGGCGCGCGTCTGACACAAGGGCAGTAGCATATAGGAGGTCTTCCTGCAGAGAAGGAAGGCATTACATTGATTGCATGTGCACAACTGTACAGAGGAGAGCTTTGAGCAGAGAAGTTGAACTGGGGAAAACGAATCTCGGCGAAACGGTCACGATTAGAAGCTGGGAAAGAAAATATCAGTTGGACGCGTTATTGGTCTCCACCTTCGTGGCATCATCGGAAACAAGAAGCTGTTCCATGGTGTGTTCGAATTCGTCCAAGCTACAACTCGCAGATGCCTCGTCATCCGAGTCTTCTCCTGCGTCCCCCTCCATCTCGCAGTCCTCATAATCAAGCTAGATTCCTCGTTAGACTGAAGAATCTCGGAAAACACGCCAAGGCTCACCGGATCATATATTACACGAACAACGAGGCTGCAGCTTGGACACGTTGCAATGTCCTCGTAGTCCGCGAGCTGCTGGCGTGATATTTCAAAGCGGTCTCGGATAGTGCCAGTAGACACGCTTCTGCACCTCCCAGGCCAT
This sequence comes from Hymenopellis radicata, assembly GCA_015501595.1. Taxonomy (NCBI): domain Eukaryota; kingdom Fungi; phylum Basidiomycota; class Agaricomycetes; order Agaricales; family Physalacriaceae; genus Hymenopellis; species Hymenopellis radicata. The sequence continues at coordinate 53,941 of JADNRX010000042.1, forward strand.
GTACTCGGTCTCAATCTCGTCATAATAGGCCCCCATGGCCAAGGCGGAAAAGAGCTCAACCCAAAAAGTGAGATGCAGGCTAGTAAGCGGACATGAACGTGAAGAACCGAGAAGCAATTACGGGTCAAATCTTCCGCTGTTGTGCTAGAACTTCCGAGAACAACAGATGCTGGATTTGGCACAGATAACGTATGATTGGATCGCGTGTTCATGCCGAACGTACGTCAATCTTACCATCAGAAAAGACGCGACAGAGCTTCGTCTACCCCATGCTCTAGCGGCGACCTTAGAGCCTGTCTATGCCCGTTACTGTGGAAAAGGGCCCGACGCGGCTTTGCGCAGAGCTCCACGACGCGAAACCTACATCGACACCGGAAGCTTCTTCCAATGTAGCATTGCCTGCGTGCGCATATAGAGGTGCGTCCTGACTCGGTACCTATACCAGATATCGTCGTTGCTTGGGGTAGCTTCTGTTGACGCATTGGCGAATTCTATGCTCGATTTCTGTCAGGATATACACCCTATGTGCAATCGTAGCCGACCTGTGAGTGTACTACTGTGCTTAGCAAGTTTTTGGGATTAATCAGTGCGTTGAACTATGATTGTCAGGTCTCCAGAAGCGCTGTACGACATAGAGCGCTTGACCTCACCGTTAGACGCCGTTGACTTCTCTCGAACAACAGGCACCACGTTGTGTTCGTAAATCTCCTTTCCGCTGCTTCATTCATACTTTCAGGTCGGTGTCGACGTGCGCCTATTCAGGTTCCTTCCGCACTGCTCTATCCTTCACATGCTTTGCAATGACTGGTACGGCCCATTTTCTCCCTCAAGCACTCTCATGTAACCTATTCCCAGCCTAGGCACGAAGTTCTTCTATTCCAGTCCTCCAATGATGATGCGTGATCCTTTCTCTTCCACGAGAAAGCCGTGGCTCAGTTGCGTCTTTGCCGGATATGCACCTAATACCTGTACGGCATCTCCCAGCAGAGCTACCATCACGGCGGCGAACTCCTCTCCTACACTACCTTTCCGCATAATCGGGCGATAGACATACTCTGTGGCTGGGGCTCGAAGGTGCGCATCTATGTCGTGAATGAATACCTCTCAATTTCCGCCAAGGTATTGCACCTCTCCGTCTATTCCTCTCTCTTCTTCTATTTTGTGTGCTTGGCCAGACGTTCCCATCCGTACACGCTCCCGTGATTGGCAGTGGCAGCATTCTACCGAACGGGAGAACGTACTGTATCGTCTCGTAGGCGTCTGCGGCGAACCTCGATTCCGTGCCACCCGACGTGACATGCATTCCCTTGGTAGCTTCACATCATCATTCCCACCTGTACCTTGACCGACGGCTCGCAATACTCCTCAAATGTCTCGAATACTTATTTGTTTTTCGCGCATGAAACGTCGGTCGTCCTTGATTCAATCTCGCCGTATCTCATCAAATCTTCTGATTTTACTCTATCCGTGTATAATTAGACGTTCGTCATGGAGCACAATGAACAGTCGATATGAACCCACCTTGGCTCGTATGCGCCAATAGGAAGCAGAGCCAGGTCAATTTCCTTGAACCGCTCTCCGATCTCACGAAACGGCGGACAAGTGGGCATGCTGTCTTCGTCCTCTCCAGGATGGACAGAACGATAAGCCGTGTCACCAGCAAAGAAAACGGTGGCTGAGCTGTTCCTATTTCGTGCAGAAATGACCCAACTACACCATAGGGTTTTGTATGGACGGAACGGCCAGACATGTGCTGAGCGGGTGTACAGCTCGAACTCGAAGTCATCACCGCGAAGGATGCTAGATTGCCACCAGTCGAGGCTCGAGCCTCTCGAAGTGATGACCGTTTCCAAGAGGAGCGAAGATATGAGGCCGATGCGAACGATTGTACAGTGCTGCGATTGTTGTCGTGTCAAGACTGCGTAACGATAAGATGTTCACGTTGTTTACCCGCCACCGAAGCGCTTACTGGTCATAGTGATCATGCTACGTCAGGAATGAGCGTGGCCGCCTTTGTGGGTAGCTGTATGTTACATACCGAGATGACAATCGCGTCAACGTCCGGAATATCATGTACGGAACACGGTGGAGCTGTAAATATTTAGTGAATGTCATGAGCATAAACTTTACCACACACCGGTGAATCTTTTAGGTCCACACATTGAGCTAGGGCGACGGGGAACAACGATCGCTAAAAACAGAATCGAATAATATACTACCCCCATTGCCGGGAAGTTCCATCAGGAAACAAGCATGGCCAAGCCAAGTTGCCTTTATGGAATCCATGCGAAACTCTACTGACAGGCGGACCGAGCTCTGGTTTACCTATGGGAGTCTGCGTAGCGGGATCAAGTCCCTGTATGAGCAGTGAGGAGATGTCCGATGACGGACCAAGCTTGAGCACACCATCTTCGCTGTAGTGAATATGTTGGTAGTACGCCAACTCGGCCATGTATTACGGACGCTGCTTGGCTTTTCATTCACCCAATGTGCGCCACGAGGAGGAGATGGAGGCGGTGTAACTTGGATGGCCATAGCAGGGAAAAAGGGGTAGGATGCAAGCCGATGACTTATATAGCAATGCTCCGCCCACGGCGAAAAGGTAAATGTGACGTGAAATGAAGGCACACACAGCCGAGGATACCTACATCAGTAGTTCTGCTGTAGAGCCTCAAACGCCACTGGGCTGAGGAGAGTATTGTTAACGAAGCATAACCCGGATCCTACTGGAGCCAGAAGAAACCTACGAGGAAATGTTGCCATTCGTCAAAAATGAACTGCATATCCTGAGGATGTACTAAATGACTTCCGACGATGTGGTCAATCACGATTGGTGGATGTAGCGAAATCAGCGCTGCGACGTGGCTAAAACGCGAACGGGCACTGTAGACAGACTCTGTGTCTGTACAGCTAGAAAAAGAATCCTGTCCATTGCATGGCAGCTGTAGACTCTATGAGACTCGACAGCTCTTGTCGGATTCTACGTGTCATAACGAGCGAGCTCTCCATACAGCCCTATAGTAGTGAAGGTCCGAGATATGAAGAGTTCTGCGACGCTCAGTGCACGTTGTTGTTTATAATGGACAATGGGGACTCTTCCGTTCTATATCTCGGGAATTACATTGAATAGAAGCATAGTGAAGCCGATCAGGAGGGAGCGCGCGCTGCTCTAGCAGGGTTCATATATTCTTGGTTTGGCGTTCTTGATGAATGATGTCACGTCGTTCAAGTCAGGGCGGCCATACGAGACTGTAGCGGTTGGCGTCAAGAGAGAAAGTAACGGTTATTCTTTTCGTCTTCAGTGGCCGCCAGCCACTAGTCGAGCGCGATGGTCGTTACAATAGAAATGACGATGACAAAAGGCGAACTTTCGGCACGGACATTATTTGACCGTGTTTGTCTGGACGTTCTTCAGTCCTGACTGTCAATGTCCTGCATGTTTCCGTCGTTGCTGATTTGCCAGAGACAGACTCCGCTGATCTATCTCTGGAGTTGATTCTGTTTTTGTCCATTGTCCCCGAGGCATTGTCTCGTGACCCTCCTTCTACTTCCTTGCTCTTTTTCTCGACAATCTGCACCTGCCGCCCTCATATTGGGAAGAGGTCGGGCTGCTGAGTGGAGTTCCTTTCACCGTGGCATCCACATCGACCTTTCCCGATTCACGAATCATCAAATCTGGTTTCATTTGGCAGATCAAGGCAGGACGCTGTTTCATATGGTAACTTCCGTGACTTGTGGGTCCACTATGCGCTCTCAACTCGCAGCCTGAAGAAAAATGACTATTGTTCACGGGATAAATACGAGGTGAGGAAGTATCTCGCTCAAACTACCTGCGGAGTTTCTACAAGGCGCCCATAACAACAGGTCGTAGTTGCATCTCTTGACCGGATTGTCCGATACTCAATGGCGGCCTTATAGCTGTCGTTGATCAAGATCCGCGTGGGTTGGACAAACGTCCCCAGGCTCGTTTCCGTAAGCGATTTCATTCCGACTGCTTTCCTTCTCATCTCTCATTATCTCTTTCGCTCTTTGCTCTTCTCGTTCCTTTCGTTCATTAAACAGACTGTTCTGCAGGCCCTGGACATGTCTGTTCTAGGGAAGGTCGTTGTCGACAGCACCGACCCTAGGATCAATTACACCGGTTCTGACTGGATCATGGTCGGTCCTTTCGCTGACGGATATGGCGTCCCAGTATACAATGGCTCGCAATCCATGGCAAAGGGAGCCGGGGACCGATTTTCATTCCTTTTCGAGGGTGCGGCATTTCCCCCCTGATTCACTCGTCGCTGAACCCCACACAGGTTCTACAGTTGAAGTCTTCGGTGCATGGGATTACACCGCCAGTCCACTTCCCCGCTGCACTGTCGACGACATACCTATCGGAAGTTCAAGTCCCCTGGGTGATAAACTGGAGCGACGGGCTCGCCAATTAGAGTCTCAATCCAACGACGACTTCGCGCAAAATGTGCGCCTCTTCACGAACCAAATGCCCTTGTGTGGCGCTACCGGACTGGACGCTACAGGGGCTCATACACTCGTTGTACAACACGTGGATGACGCGCGTTTGGTATTCGACTATCTACTCTATACACCCGTCGCCGAGTCTGCTGTTCCCGATGGCGCCGTTCGACTACTGGATGTCCCCAGCCAGATAATCGAAACTTCCAACAATGCCGAAACGAGCACTATAACATCTGTTGAAGAAGTCACTCATACTTATGAGAAGACCTATGTGACCGCCTCGACGACCGTCATCGTGATTGATGGGGATGGGGACTCAAAGGTTGTCGTCACTCCGGTACGGTTAGCTCCATACTGAGCTAAGATTTCCACCATCTTAACAAGAACGCCTTCAGGTCACGAGTGTACGCATCCTTACAAGTGCCACGGCCACCACCACCGTAACAGTCACGGCTAATCGTGATCTTACGACGACTCTTACGAACTATGTCACTGTCGTTGAAACTGCAACAGTTGTAGATACTCAAACAGTGACGCACACAGATATCAGCATCAGTGCTGTCCGGCCGACCGCCACGCCTGCCTTCATCTCTCTGTCCGGTTCCTGGCAGCAGGCGTTAGGGAATACCGCGGTAGATTTTGGGGATTCGTTCTACACGGCTATCATGCCACGCAACAACTCGTCAACACTGGCAGCGACGTTTAACGGTCCGTGATTAGAATTTTCTGTCTCTTCGAACTTACAGGATGATTTTATATCCAGGAAGTGAAATCTCCATGATTGGAATATTGGACAACATCGAAGGCGCTGAGGCCACCGGTAACTACTCCATTGATGGTGGCACACCCACGACATTCGCACTATCTAGCACGACCGCTTCTCGTGGGACGCTCTTCCAACAAACGCTCTTCAGATCCGGGCGGTTGAACAATACCCGCCACGAGATATTAGTCCAATGGAACGGCGACGAGGGACAGCAGAGATTTGGATTCACCAACTTCTACGTGCAGAACGGAGACCTTCCCTCCCCCGTTGACAGTGCTCCCTTAAATACAGTCAGCGCCTCTCTGCCTGCGAATGCTCGCGTCATGAATAGTGGCAAGGTTCCAATACGCACTATTGTCGGTTCCGTGCTCGGTGCTGTTATTTCTGTCGCTGCAGCTCTGGGAATCTGGCTTTGGCGGCGGAAGATGCACGCCGTATCTTCCGATAGAGCGCCCGACATTGATCCAGACAGTCCCATTAGTACTATGGGCTCATTGACTACTACGCTGGTTCGCTCACAGGCCTTGCGTAAAGTCTTCGGATCGTCACAAGGATCTGTGGCGGATCTGAAAGCGGAGCAATCTCGTGTTATACGCGGGCGGCATGAGAGACAGCTACGGCTCGATCCAGAGATCCGAATGCATGAGGATAGCGGTTTGCGTTGGGACACGAACACCCAGAACCACTCTGTGGTTGATATACCACCCGCGTATGCAGTTTAGACTCAATGCTAGTTTGAGTTCGGATTAATTGTCGAGAGTGTGAAATAAACGCACGCGTTCCCCGGATATTTTGAGAAATCGCCAGGCAATACCCTCAGCTCCAAACACTGTCAAATAACGCGTCGCCTTGTCAATAACCGCTATCATCATAGATGAATCGAAGTCGAGGACCGGCAATCCACGATGCTAGGTGGAAAAAAATCAAGGTTAGATATAACACTCCGTGGAAGAACATGCTCAAGAAGCTTATTTACAGTCAGACGCGCTTAACGGATTCCTGCCGGCCCTTCAAGCATGTTGCACTGCACTCGTGCGGCTGGATTCCAAGTCCCCACAGGCAAACGCCCTGTTTGTTGAACTGCACGACGTCCTTCGGGTCAACTTTCGGGTCGAGGACGCCCCGTCAGATCCGACAGGCGTCTATGACTTTCTTGATACAAATCATGAAAGACTTCGCGCTGTTTCCTACTGTATGGATATTCTTCTTTTCGGAATATCCACCACGGACGAGCGTGGTAGCGCACCCATAGTCGAGACAGTGTGGCCTGCTTTTTGGCATTGGTCAATCTTGATCCTCACGCTATTCAGAGATGGTGGACCCCTATCCTTTTGGGGATGGGAGTCGACGAGCACATAAAATTCATTCACGCGGTGGACGCGGTATGCTTCCTGCTCAATGGAAGATCGCAGAAGATCAAGGCTCTCCGTAAATCGACACCCGACCTAGTCCTCCCCCTCGTTTATGCGTTTCTGTCCCTGGAGCCATCACCGCTTTGCAAACTCAATGCCATTTCTGCAATGCAGAACCTCGTCCGCGAATACGTTACCCCGACGTACCGTGAGGGCGCTGCATTCAATCCTTCATCACTAGTGGAAGGGGCAGCCTCCGAGGTCGCTGGTTCGTTCTTGTCATGCCTCCGTCGCGCTGTCGACAACCGGTCTCGCATAGACTACGCGATGCTTTTCGGACACGCCGCGGTCCTGAACATGATATCAGAATCCGAGTCCTACGTGCAGGTCGGACGCCATTTATCCGCCCTGCAAACCACTCACTTGATCACGCGGTTATTACGGATCGTAGGGACTGAGTGCAACCGAACACAGGTGTATTCTTTAGAGATGAGCAGTGCTTGTTATCATTTCCTGCAGTACCTAGCCAGGACTTCCTTCTCATCTGGTGTGCGTGGCGTTAGGTGCGCGATGTCCGCGCGATTGTTGGACGCTCTCGTCTCACTCCATGGCCTTGCACGACATGATGAGACCTCTGATGGCCTTCGTGATGCCCTGTTACTTGTGACAAAGTTCGCTCAACACTATCTCGTCTTCCGCTCTTTCATCGCCTTGTCCTCCAAAAGTCTGCGATCCATCGAAGACAGGCGTCTTTTGGTAGACAACCCTGGCGCTGAACTCGTCGACTCTTTCCTCGTACTCCTACGTGATAGAATCATGCGCTTGAAGGAACAGATGGACCAAATGATCTACGTGTGCCAAAGCCCACAGGTAATTCATTTATGATGTATAGGAAGATACGCTAAACAGTCACTTCCTTCTTTCCTTCCTTCCTCAACAGTGTACTGTCCTATTTCGACCGTAGGTTCACGTCACGGGTCACAGACCCGAAAAATGAACCTGTTAGATAAGCAAGTCACAAGTTTTTTTGAGCTGTGAACCTAGCCCTAAATGGTCACAAAATGGCCTAAATTTAGTCTCTTATAAACAGACTGACGAACAAATGACGAAGCGAGTAAGTATTTGTATGTAGTCTGTCGGAGATCGCGGGGTGCTTGGCCCGGAACCGGTTGATTATGCAATCGCCCGATTAGGAACACGCGTCTCCCTACTTACCACCACGATCGACAGCTAGTGAATAGCGCGGGTGTCCCGAGGGTATTTCGTTTGAAACCCCTACCCGCACCCTCCACTTACCCGGTCCCGCGGTGCGGGTGCGGGTTACCCGCTAAAATCGTCTCGGGTCCAAGTCAAATCGCACGCCAGCACTACCCGTAGCATCTCCGCATCCTACTGCATCGGCCTAACTCATACCGCAACACATTTTCATGCCCGTTGGCGGCCCCCGAGCAATTGCGCAGGGGCTACCAGCGTGCATGAGCTGGTGGGAGTGCGGCATCAATGTAGGCGAGGATGGTGTGGGAGAGGATGGTGCTACGAGGCGCGAGAGGATGAGGGCGCTATGACATGGCCAAGTTAGAAGATAATAAACAAAGGAGAAAAATGCGCACTGCTGAGGGCTGAATGCGTCCGCGACGCCCTCCAGCACGAAAAAATCTACCCATTGCCTCGTTAGAGGCCAGAACGAGACGGCGCGGGGGCTCATCCAGCCTCTTGAAGCCCGACATCGTCATCCAGAGCCGTTGCGGCTCCATCCAGGAGGCTGACGCGTTCGCGCTGCTCGTCGAGAGAGCAGAGCGCGAAAAAGTAGTCCTTGGCGGCCTCATTCGAGGGCTTACGCGTCGAGGTGGCGGCAAAGGAAGTGTCATCGCAAGAACAGGACATCCGTGGTTGTTGTCGTCGTTGGATCCTCATCGAATTGGTGCCGTCACGCAGACGAGCACCAGAACGCACCCCGGAACGTATCCGAGGGCGCAGCGGTCGGCGCAAAGCCAAACCGCGCCAAGAAAGTGACAGAACAAAAGAGAAAGATATAGAACAAGCCCCAGACTAAGTTCTGGGGCCAACGAGCACGACATAACTGTCGTGCTCTGGTGGGAAGAGAGAAAGAACAGAGATCGGAGGAGATCGATCGTTATCCGGCAACTGCCGGGACGTTCGGCGATCTCGGCGATCACAAAAATTCTTGGGCAACGTCGTTTTTGGGCGACGATGGGCTCGTCTCAGCTCAAATAAAATATAATAATTTACATAAAATCATATACTATTGATTATCTTATGCCGTGTGGTCCAACTGGAGCACGGCACGGGTAACAAAGGGTGATGCGGGTCACCGCGGGTGCTCGGACCGAGACCCCTACCCGGACCCTGGCCTACCCGCATCCGTGACCCGGACCGGGTCGTCCGACCCGGGCTATTCACTATCGACAGCAATATAGCCGTTTTTCTTCACTCATTCTCGCGTTTTTTCCTCTCAAATGCCTACCAATATCGCCTGGAACACGCCAGAGGGCAAGGCCGCTGTCCATGACATTGTCGTCAAACGGATACCAACGTGGACGAACGGGTTGCACGAGCGGCAGGAAGGACCGATATTGTTGATCCTGGATAAGAAGGAGGTCCTCTTGTGCACGGCGACAGGCGACGGAAAATCAGCTCTTTTTACTGTACCCATCCTCTGTCATCAAGAAGTCAGCCGTCATCCTCAAGACTATCCAAATTTTTCCGTGCGCAAGCTGCCTGTAGGACTGATAATAACTCCAACTAAAGGACTCGCTAAGAACATTGTGCGTAGTCGCACATCACTCTGTACTAGTTACTGACTTTTCTGCAGGTCAAGTCTCTTGCAGAACACGGTATACTGTAGTGTTTCAACCGTAACTTCACAGCCTGTGACCCGTTATGGTCTGAAGTTACAGCGAACAGCTTCACAGACCCTTAAATTGCCTTATTTGGACAGTCCCACCTATGGCGGGACCTGAAATTTCCTTATTTGGAGGCTCGTGCCTGGCCAAAGTGGTCCGTGACCCGTTATGGTGTATATATAGCTTCACTTCAAAGACCTCCGTGACCCGTTATGTGAATTTGCGGTCGAAACGCTACAGTATCTGCCCTAGCTTACGACCGCGAGACAATATCTACCGCAATCATCGAAAAACGCAATCTTGTCAAGGAAATCGCCAGCTGTACCTCATTTCAAGTCATATGCATTGACCCCGAGCATCTTCACGCGCGAGCCTGGTGTAAAATCCTGGACGACACCGACTTTCGTGCCAATCTGATCTATGCTTGTCTGGAGGAGGGTCATGTTGCCGTAGAGTGGGGACCTACCTTTCGGGAGGCGTATAACAACATTGGAACCTTTATGCGCGGCCGATTACCTTCTAGTGTTCCTGTCTTTACCATCTCTGCAACCCTAGAGCCCGGCGCTCCGACAACTGCTTTATGCAAAGTACTTGGATTTCGCGCTGGAAACTTTACTCTGTTTCGCTTCAGTAACGAACGGAACGACCTACAATTCATTATCGAGCCGCTTGAACAAGGACTCAGCAGCCATTCGTTCCCTCATTTACTTCCTTATCTGAACACCGGCCGCAAAGTTGTTATATACGCGCCATCACTCGAAATTGTTACTCGGATCTATCTGTACCTCTTCTCGATGGAGCCACCTGGTGTTAACCACGGTGAACGTGTTCGTGTTCGCCAGTACACCGCTTTGTGCGAGCCGGAGTTCAACGAGGAAACCATTCGACTCGCTCAGACAAGTCCAGCACTTCAAGTTGTCGTCTCAACCGTAGCTCTCGCCAATGGTATTCACATTCCCGCCCTCGACGACAGTCTCTCACACGGCATGCCCACAACGTTATCGCAGACGGAACAGCAATGGGGTCGTGCTGCACGCGCCCCTGGTGCAACAGGAAAAGCCGTTGTCTTTGTTCAAAAAAGCGATATCAAGAAAGCACAGAAATTCTTAGCTGGTGCGAGCGTCTCCATTATTGCTCTCTATTGATCTAACCCGTATTCAGGTCTTGGAGCATCGGCTGCTGCTGCTACTGCGCCCGCAAGATTGACAGGTCGACGGAAGAAGAAGAAGAAGAGCGCTGAGGAATTCATGGATCCTGCGAAGGCCGAGGTTCTGACGGAAACCGACTGTATAATCTCTGCGAAAAACCGACGGTGGCAAAACCCTGACACTCGGAACTGCGTTGATGCTGGTCGTGCTCTATGGTGCTCACTGTGTTGTAAACGGGAGAACAGGACGATGGAATTCCCCGCTCGAGAATCTGTGCATCCGCCGTTCCTCGCTCCTGCTCCAAAATCAAAAGAGACGCCGATTCCAACTGTTCTCAAACTCAAAAAGAAGGAGCGCCCAATCGCAGTGGAAAAGATTTCAGAGTTTGCTATGGAGGTACTCGAAGGCGAAATGTACAATCCTGGGAATGAGAACTGGCCCGATTCATCATTCTTTCCTCTTTCCTTACAGAAGAAACTTTCTGAACAAGTTCTCCGCATCACGACTCGCGACGTGCTTGACAAGCTTCTGGAAGGATCCAACTGGCGCTTTCAGACTACCTGGACCTCGAAACTGTTCGCTCGAATCCTGGACATTCAGTACACCATCAACAGTGCACGTCCCGCGACTCGACCAAAGGCAAACGGCTCAAAGAAGCGAACACAAGCACCACAGAAACGCCGTCCGAAGCGTCAGCCATGGGACACAGACTCGGACAGCTCTTCTTCTGACAAGTCCGATTCTGATGAAGATGAAACTGAAGCCGAGGAAGCCGAAGAGGAAGAGGCGGATGAAGAGCAAGAGGAAGCAGAAGAGAACATCATTGAGACTGACTCAGTTCCTCAGGCATCGACGTCTCAAGCTCCCGTGCCAGCTGCTCCTCGTCGCTCTAAACGTGTTCTTGAAGACGTCACGAATCAGCCAACTCGCGCAGTCCGACCACGCCAACAAAACCTGTTATCTGTTAAGGACGTTATGGCAGGATACGGACCTGTACGAGTTAATAACCGAAGCCGATGAGAACGCAACTGAATGGTATACAAATAGTTCATCATTCGCGCTGTCAATCTGATACATCATTCTCAGCAGCCCACTCCTCAACTTCAACATCTGGATCCTCGTTGTATCGGTATTCTTCATCGTTGTCCGCATCGTCGCCTAATGGTTCCCACTCTCCGCATTCTCCGTCGAAATGAAACTCCCAGTCCGTATTACCAGCAGGTTCAGGCGGCTCTGTACGCTGAGGTGTCCTCTCGTACATCTCCTCATCGCTATCAATTTCCACCTCGGGCGCTAGCAGGATCTCGTTCATAGCGGCAGTGAGATTGGTGGCTTCCGTGGGTGATAAGTTTCGAATCCTTCGAAAGAGAGCAAGTAGTTTTGAATGCTTCGTCGAGTTCAATAGAAACGCCGCCAGTTTCCCGTTATCCAAAGACAGATACCCACCGTTAATGAGATCAACGGCAGCGAACCCCATGCTACGTCCCTTCCGGAAATAATGAAGCATGTCCTCGCGGAAGATTCGCATGAGCATGCGAATCTCATCAGAAAGACTCGACAACGTGTGAGTCTTGCCTCGGCTGCACAGCTCAAAAGCGGTCTCGAGCTCCTCCTTGAGACGAAGAAAGAAGTCGACGTTCGGTGAGATTGTCGAGCGAAAGAAAGGATCGTCAAAAGTCCCGCCATGTTTGGCTACCATATCCTCCAGCCATTTGTTGTAGTGTTCCTGTAGGAGCCCATCCTCGATCCACTTGCCTAACTCGCCGGTGATATTAACAAGCCAATTATTCCATATCGCATCCTTGAACTTCTTCGACGACTCGTATCGGAAAAGACAGTACATCTCCAGCAAAATAGTCGTGTAGTTTGGCTTGGAAGCGCCAGCGAAGGCAAAGATCCAGAGCTAACAATACGGGTGAGTTCAGCTCAAATACCTCGATAGCTCACAATACCTTTAGTATTTCCATAACACGCCCAATATCGCCATCAGAAACGGCGTATGATAGCTCCATCCATATCAAGAAGTCCCGGCAGAAGAGAATTGAGTTTGCGAGAACACGATCGCCCGTAAAGTCCTTCTCTTCGACATGTACTTTGAATTCGGGATCTGGTTCCTTCTCCGGGGCAGCGTCAGGCGGCGGCGGAGGTGGCGGGGGTACATCTTCGTCTATTTCACCAGATACGGGAGTAGGAGTAGGAAGGGGAGGTTCACTAGCCGACTCGGATGTCCAAGTCGGTCCAAGCGGAAATTGATAGACCGGTGGTGCTCGTTCAACACGCGAAGCAGACAGGGCAGTCCGGTATGCATTTGTCGACATGTAACGCGATACAAGCTTGTCTGCGTGGGTGAGAAGATCATCGAGACTTGGAACGGTATCACTGGCGACTAATCGTTCAAAATGGGGAAGGAGACCCGTGTGTTCTGTAAGATATAGGTCCCAGATATCAAGAACCTGTGCCACGCAGATGGTTTGCATGGTTCTTGAAGCAGGGTAAAAGTTACAACTGCTAGGCTTCGTAGGAATGTACATGTTCGTCGCGGAGGCAGAACGAGATAGAGCAGAGGGATCCTTCGTCGTCCTTGGGCCGTAGTAGTTAACGGCGAAGGCGTTGAGCATGTTGGCCTTAACGTGCCAAATGTCAGTCGTCCAAATCCGCGACTCAAACGAATGGTAGACGTTGAGTGATACGGCCTGCGAAAAGAGATTTCGCTTAACATTCCAGCCGGATAGAACAGATCCGCCATCACCACCATCCCACACCATGACCCGTGCCTTCGAAACAGCCTCTGGCGTGTGACCCGTCTGAGTATCGAAATCCTTCTCTGCCTGATGCATTCCATGCGTGTCCATCTCATAGTGGCTGTTCGCTCGCAGCGGAATGACACACGACTTCCGTCCATCGCGCATTCGGTGCTTCTGAATGGGATCCGAACGAAAGCGCGCCGAGATGAGCGGACGCAGAGAATCAAGGCAGGGAACATGCTCGCAGAGGATACGGACAACATGGAGAGCTTGGACACGTTGAAGATGGCTCCAGTCAATATCGGCATAAAGACTTTCAGTGGTAAGCGTAGCTCGCTCATTCTGGACGACGCGCTCCTGATAGTCGTCGAGATCAAATGCGCCTGGCTCGCAATCGTCAAGGCGAATAGCAGTAGCAGCTGTGCCGGTGATCAGCTTGTTGCTTTTGCCAACACCCGGTTCGTGGACAATCTGATATTGCTGGATATTATCCAAGACCTTCCGGCAGTATGGCTCCTTGTTATCGAGTGCCGCCGCCGTAGCCTGCTGCAGCGCAATCAGTCGGGCATCCCCAGAGCATTGAGCGCTCGACGAGCCGTTGCATCGTCGACAGCAAGTCCGAGTCGCGACATGGCACGCTTGATGTCGATGTGAGCCTTAGTTGCGAAAAGCCAGACGGCGATAGGTAACGCAAAATATCCATTCGCAGACTTATTACGAGCTAGAGCAAATGAGCTGATGGCAGCAGTCTGGATCTGAGAAATGATAAGGGTTAAACAATAGGCATATTCTTGGAATACACGTACCAAAGGATGTGGTCGTTTATCTCGTATAATAACCACACCGTTGCGGCGTGTCGCAGCCATGCATTCCGTCAGGTACCACGTCGCAGTCGCCCTCTTCTTCAACACACCGGCTGTCCTCATCAAGCTGAAGGAGTAAATATCTTCCTCAGCAACTAATCGACGCCTGGACTTCATGCGTTCGTTTGCAGACGCCTGCAGATGAACGCGGAAGTCTGGGTCATCCGGATCCTCTTTGGCTAACTTCCCTACTTCGAGAGCACATCGTCGCCCCACGAGCTTCGTTGCCCAGATCGACAAGGCAATACGAGCAAAATGTATCGTTGCCACGTCATGTTCGGCATTGAAAGCAAGGTCCAGCTCATCAGCGTGGACAGCATCGTACCGTGGAACGCTGAAACGATTGCTGTAGATGGCCTGTATGAAGTCCGCTGGCCGGAAACGGTTACGACCGCTCAGCCAGGCAGACAGCACGTTGATGTGCAGACTGGATCGAGGATCGGGATCATCGCGTGGAATAGGCTCAGAGAAGGCCTCTGCAAAATCTCCGAAGGCTGGGAAATGGTCGGATATGCACTGCAGTACCGCAGTAACATGGTCCCATTTCGAGAGACGCGGCGCCGTAGGTTGGATATCCGGTGATTCCTGCACATTAAGGTGAAGGAGACGAAGAGAGCCGCTGAGCGAAGTGGAGGAGTATGGAGAGCCGAGTGGGTCAGGAAAATCGTTTAGAGGGAGAGGAGTGTCGATTACGAGGGGGGAAAGTAAATTTTCAGCTGGGGAAAGACGGTATTGGTGCTCAATTGCGGGTGTTCTTGGTATCTCTGGTACTGGTGGGGGTGGAAGGGTCCAGTTTTTTTCGTTTTCTGGTGACCTTAATTGCATTGGGATCATACTGAGAGAACTGGGACGCGTCATTGGGGCCAGACATAGCGTCGTCGCGTCGTCGTGGTCGTGGTAGTAAGGTAACGTGCACCTGCCTAATCCGGCGATTGCATAATCAACCGGTTCCGGGCCAAGCACCCCGCGATTACAATTAGACTAGCCTAAATTGTGTTTATCAGTAATTTTTTCAGGTCTGATCATATTTTACCTGCCAATAACCTCTAAAGTGTCAATTTGCTCCTAATTCAGCACTATTTAGCAGTAATTACATCAAAAGTACCCTAAATTAGCTAAATTACATGCTCTCCAAAAAATTTCAGTGAACTTAGTTTTGAGAGGTCACAGGTGCCCGACATCCATGAACTTAGCACCAAATAAGTTCACGAGGTCACACGTCACAAGGCGTGAACCTACGGTCGAAATGATACAGTACACCGTGCAGACCTTCGGCGCAAACCTCCCTTTCGAAACCTCGTGAATATAGGCGCTGTTCAGGATGCAAATTTGCAGTCTATTGCAGTCGCACCTGTCAACGGGCGCACTGGAAGTCTCATCATAGACTTGAGTGTCGAATGACGAATGACAATTCCTGGCATTATCGTAGGTAATCAGTTCATTGCACAACTTGCTCAGTCTCATTCCCACTTGCAGTCTCATTCCAGGACAAAAGGTTTCTCGAGTTTCTCGTCACATATACCCTCAACGAACAATCCGCTAAACTGGTCAAGCACTTCTCCGAGCTTAATGGACGCTCGGCTGGGATCAAAGACAACGTGCGCATTGATTTTAATGTTGGCGGTGGGCGGGGCCATATCTCGTTTCACTCTGCTCATGGCATGGGGCCTCCGGGGATATTCGCCGCACTAGCGCCGGGTTCTTGTTGGATGTGCATTGTGCTTCCCATATACGAGAAAGATGTAGACTTCATACCGAGGTTTTCGATCCTGAAGTTGAAGACACGACATGAAAACGAGAGTCCTCAGACTGCGGTCATTGTAGGAGCTCCAGAGATTCATCAGGGCACGTCATTTATCGTTTGGGAGTTGCATTTAGCGTCCGCAATATAATATAGTGGTTGCACTTCGACTTGTATAGCATGTTGCTAGTATACCGTGCCCAGCTGTGGCAATGCGATCCCTTCACAACGAGGTGTGGGAAGGCCAAAACCAAGTAGCCGGCAGGATGTTGTCCTACCATGAGAACGCAGATGTATATTGGTACAGTCAGAGAACCGGTCTGAGGCCCAGAGATCAGCTGCTCGCAGTTGGAATGGCATGTATCATATAATTAGGGAACATAAATAGGACTGCATAAGATCATGAAGATAAATCAAGTGCCTACTTCGCACTCCAGAAAGGCTCCAAACACGCCATGTAATCCACGACGTCGACCTCCGCCATAATCCTCGTTACCGCGTCAAATGTCTTCGCATTCAACATCCGAGGCCCCCACTTGCTTCCATCCTCCTCATCTTTCGCCCACGCTACGAACCCCCCATGGAAGAACACTCTTTTCAGCCGCGGTAGTCCATCCGACAATCCGGCAATCATCTCAAGCTGCTGCTCCAAGTCTACCACCCACGAGCAATCGCGTCTCGATCGGCCTACTTCATGCGTAAAGTACGCCTCATCAAAGGTAATAACGAGCTCCTCGACCGGAAAGCGGGTAGTCCTGGCCTCACACATCGTACCCAGTTCCTGCAAATCTGTAAGGTCGGGTTACATTCTGAAAGTAAAATGAAACGCACCTCGAACATCTTTGGAACCGTATACTCGTTCGAGTAATGGTCAGCCGTGCCCGTATAGATGACCCGCATCACCCTCAGATTGGGCACGGGCTTGTTCACAGGTGGGACGACCCATTGCGAGTTGAGGTTACAGTCGAACACGACCAAGTCCCGTATGTTCGTCGTCGTGAAAGAGTCGGCGCTACTAGGATCGAGAAACGGATGAGACGAATCCGCATATGGCTCCTCGCTGTTAGTACCCGTAGAATTGAGGACCTCTAACTTCGGTCCCAGACCGAGGAACTTAGGAAGAAGGCCAGGCGGGGCTTTAAAAGAGATAAGGTTGGCTAGATGGCCGACTGGAATCTCCATGGGCATTCGCCCGAAGTGGGTGTTGATAACATTGTGGATCTCGATGTGCGTGAGGGACGGGAACGACTGGAGCCTGGTGTGCAGGAAACTGGCGTCCTCCGAAGAGACATGCATGCCACCAATTTCGAGATGCGTTAGGGCGGCGCCTTGAGCAATGCACGAGTCGATGGTGAAAAGCGAGTCCGTATAGAGCCGCCGGAGATTCGACACAGGAATCATTGATGGCGATTGCATTAGGCAGCACTGCGAAGACCGTCCAGTGATCTTCAACTCCTCCGGACCACGCATTGCTCCAAACACCGCCCTGAGCTCGTCGTCCGAAACCTCACCACTCAAACAGCAGCTGTCCGCAATATGCAGCACCTTCAAGCGCGGTGCGACGACATCCACCAACTTCAACACCCTCTTCGTTATAACCACATCCGTAAGCGTCAACTCCTCGACCCGCATCCGAGTCAGCGCAGCTGCCAAAATCTCCCCGAACCCGTCCTCCTCCAAAAAGGAGTCGGAGAACTTCCAGTTACAAAGCGCCGGATCTCCAATCCTACACTTCTTTACGAAGCCCGCTAGGTGCACAGCGAATAGCTTGCCTTCCGCCACGTGAGTCCCGAAGCCTGTGCACATAGCGTCGGAGATACAGAATGGGACAGAGCCCCAGATAACGGGACGCGCGACGAACGCGAAATACTTGCATACTCCCAGGAGGGAGGAGAAGGTTTCCATGTGCTCTGCAGCGGAGAACGCATCGTCCTGCGATGCCTCTAGGTAGCCAAAGATCTCATGGAAGAGCTCTAAAGGTATCGGAGGGCGAAAATCAGTACGCGTGGGTGCTACGAGAGGATTAGAGACTTCAGATTCAGACAAATAAATTGGAACTCACATTGCCATTTCAAGTATTCCTTTAAGTTCAGTGTGGTGACGGGCGTCGACTTGTTGTGAAACAACATCGCAGATGGCAGCCATTCAGGGGCGATGGTGGTAGTGGCGAAACGAGAATGGGGGGAAATGAAGGCATTATAATGGGAGGCGTCACGTGTGGATGTGTCCTGGCCATTGTTCATCTGATTTGGCGTTGGGTGGACAGGCCGGACAAAATAGGCAATCGGTGCAGCATTCCTATTGTTTGTCATGGGTAAAGAAAACGTCCGATGTGGCTACACCACAGAAGGGACGCTCTGCTGTCCTGTCGTGTCGAACATGAATCACGGACGCGACCGAAGAAATTAGGTGGAGAGTGGACTTACGGATCTCCTCAAATATACTACGCGAAGCTTGAAGGGTGTAAGTAGTGTATATATATGACTATCGCTTCTCCAGTGTGGTCGAGGTGCAGGTTCATAAGTGTGGCGCAAAAAACCTGCACCTCAAAAGACCTGAACCAAAGGTGCGTTCCATGGGGCGCGCGCTCTAATGTAAAGCTTTCCTTATAAGCAACGTTGTGCGTACGACGAGATACATATACGTACAATATGCAGTCAGAGAAACGTCCGCAGCGGCGCAGCGTATCGTCGGCGGCAAGTGAAAATTAGAAACTGGGCACAATATTCGTCGGCTGCTAAAATGTAGCACTATCAGCGAAGGAGCTAAGCAGAACGGGCTTCGACGAGCTTACCTGGATGCACGGCAATTCGATTTGCACAGAACACGTCACTGGATGAGGGATCGCCAGAGAGACACCACGACGAGCCAATTCGTCTTGATTTACGATCACCAAAACAATGGCGTTTCCGTAGGGCTAGAACACCGGGAATGCTGAGAATGATGGACGTTGTGGGTAAGGAAGGAAGGACGGAGTTATCGGCGTTAAGGCACATTTTCCTTCCGATCATCATCAACAAAACCAACTTGTTCTGGCGCCTCTTTCAAGAAACTCGACTTACTCGCTCTAGTACGTACTGTTTAGCACGAGACTTCTCTTTCTGGCAAAACCGCCTTCTGCTCGAGACGTCCCATCTCCGAATGATGAACGTCCCACTTTGATGCCCCCGTTCATTTACTATCCCACGCCTACAGCTTTTATGACTTGCTGTTAACACATGGACTAGCGAGGATCATCAACATCACGATGGAATTGATCATCAGACCCCCCAACATATAAAAGCTGACAAGATTTCTTGATAGCAGCCACCTTTCGCGCCCACCAACATGTATCAGCCACAGCCATCCTATGACTACGATTACTTCCAGCAGAGGACCCCAGACTACATTGTTCCGCCTCCGACTCCTGCACCCGACATTTTCAGTCCGCAGACGGATCCACGCTCCTATCACAGCCAGTCGCCACGCACATCGTACTCGATCCCACCCGCACAGTCTGCGGCTTACAACGGGCGGAACATCTACGAGCCCATCTCCAGTCCATCTGTCGCCACGACTCCGACCTGGACTTCGTCCCACAGCCCTTATCGCACAAGCTCTTCCTCGATGAGTGAATCCTCATATAACTCGAGTCATACCTTGATTCCGAGTAGATATCACGCATCGGAAGGACGAGTGGCTCCTGGCAGCCCTTTTTATGGCACGCCCCCGACGCCACCCTGGATGTACTCTCCACGGGTAGCGATGTATCCGTGGCCAGCCGTCGTAATCGTCATGGTGTACCCAGTGTCCGTGGACGTCTTTCACGCGAACTACAATGGCCAAAGCCGCTATCGAGCAATCGGGAATTAGTGGGGAACGCCTAGATACTTAAGTTCAATTGATTTGTTTCGCTTTCAGTACTCAATGCGTTTGATTTTAAAGCAACACCGTAATGTGGAATATGTATGCGTTTGATTTCCACAGAGTCCTATAAACACGGGATTCTTCTTCGACAAAAGTACAATCGCCTCGTCGTCCAACTGAACACTCGATCATTGGGGTGGCGTTAAAGCAAGCCACTACTAAGTCGACCATGAGCGAGGAGCGACGACAAGCGTGAAGCGGTATACCTGATTCAAACTAATCTATCCGCGTTGAAGATCTCGAGGAATCGAAGGGTAGTATTCCGTCGGTTCTCAACGCGGTGGCCTGAGGCACCAAGTCAATCGAGACAGAAATAGCAAACCCAACGTATCCTGGCGAAGATGAGAATCAGAGCAATCCTCTAACCAGCAAGTATTATGCACACCAATGTATCACTCACAGGAACATCAGGAAAAACTGTAAATTCTAAATACGTCTAAGTAGGTCTACATAGTAGGTCACTCCTCCATCGTTGGATGCCAATGTAGTTTTGGGCATTCGGAGGAGAGGCCCCGATGTCATGTTCGAATTTGCAGCGAATACTAAACAGTGACTTCCGCTGCGGCAATCTTCGTAACGTCCTAATGATTCTTACTCTCGTAAACGTTAGTGGCATCGTGTCGTTTCTTGCCAGGTTGCCTATCCACAATTATAGACGAACAGGAAACCCTGCGCGAACAGAGGATTCAGAACAGATTCTAAATCTCATAAACAACATAGTCCGCCACGGAGAGATAACTGACGTGCGTGACAGATTCCTTAGCACGCGTATACCACCTACTATAATCTCTCCTCATAGAATACTTACACGGCGTCGATGCTAGACAGGTAGCACCTCTCAATCTTTGGCGGTATCTACCTTGAGAGAAAAGTCTGCTTTTATCACTACCGAAGTACGAGAAAAAGTCCAATGAAACGGTATACAATTAAGCGCCACACATACGTATCCTGTACGTCTACAAGAAATCGTCCGCTGTCGAAGTCCATGGAGATTACATCTACTAAAGTCGAATGAGCATCCTCGTGGATCTTCGAAGGAAGATGGCTTACCTCCGCATCCTTAGCCACGCTCGTAAAGGCGCTCGCCTGAATATTGTACAACTTCGCATACTCCCCATCAAGCTCCATGAGCTCAGCATGAGTTCCAGACTCGGCCACACTCCCGTCCTTCATGCACCTAAGATCGTTCAATTAGCCACGTCAGCCAAGGTAGGAACACTGATGACTTACACAATAAGATCCGCATGCTTCGTAAGATGCCCAAACCTGTGCGTCACAAATATCATCGTCTTCCCCGCCCGGGCCTTAATCAGATTATCAAACAGCTGCGCCTCCCCCTCCGGATCCAACGCAGAGCTCGGCTCATCAACAGCAACATACTTAACCCTCCCCGTATTAAACCTCATAAATGTCCTTGATCTACCTCAATCAATCAGCTCCAGCATACACCCATAACAGTAAAGGCACTCACGCGACAACGCGCTGCTTCTCCCCACCCGATAGCTCAATCGTCTTCTCCAGTTTCTCCAACTCCACATTCAACGGATGCTCCTTATCATCCGGCATCTGATGCCCATACGCATCATTCAGCGGGTCCAAGAACGTCTCATACTTATGCTCCAGCTTCTCGATGCAATGCGTCGCCCCGCCCATCTCCGCTGCGTCCTTAATCTTGTCCGCGTCGTGAACCATGGCGACATGCCCAAGGCCAATGTTCTCCCCAAGCGACAGCGGGAATAGACGGTGGTCTTGCGTCAACGTCGCAGTCGAGTCGTGTAGGTCGCGCATGCGGTAATGAGAAATGGGAAGCCCGTCGACGAGGAGGGTGTCGGGGCCGGATGTCGGGTCGTAGGTGCGGGCGAGTAGTTTTAGAATGGTCGACTTCCCACTACCGTTGGAACCGACGATGACGACAAGCTGGCCCGACTTGATGGTGAGATTGACGTTGCTCAGACTGGGACTTGTCGTCTGGCTTCCCGGATATTTGAACGTCAGGTTCCTAATGCAGGCGCGCATCAGGAGGGGACAACGGCATATGCTTAGCACTTACCTCAACTCGAATGACATGCCTTTCGATTTCTCCTCGTCTGTCCTGGGATATGCCACGTCACCATCGGTAAGTACGTTCTTGATCTTCTCGGCATCGTAGAGGCCACGCAGTTCCTGTGACTGTCGACGGAAACTTTGAACGTTGGATATCATGTACCATAACGCCCACTCGAGCTGCGCCGAAGACTGTTGGAGTATCGCAACCTGCGAGAGGGAGAACTTGGAAGGATTAAGGATTGCCTGAAGAGCGCAGTATGCCTGAGAAGTTATGAGCGGAATGTCGTCTGCAATAGCGTATCGCTTACCATCGGTAAATCGCCCAACAAGCTGGACGTAACATTGCGCATAGGTGTTAATTCTCGCATGTACTGCGTTCCTGGCCAGTCGTCTGAGAGGTTCCCAAGCAGTGTGGCAGCTTTCTCGTACTCTGGAAATGGAATGCATGAATGTCTACTCGCCAAATTAAGATAACAATTCACCATTGAGAATGTACTCAATCAGGTCACCGCAAAGCACCTCCGCCCGATACCCAGGGACGTCATACCGTTAAGCGCCCTCATTCGCTTCTTGTGCGCGTTGTCGACGTACGTAATGTGAGCTGAGTAAAATTAATATTAGTACATTGCAGCGCAATGAAGCGGTCGATACGTACGGGTGTACCACAAGTCTTGCTTGCCGAGCGCCAGGAAGAGCGGCTTGAGGATGCAAAGGAGCGCGAATAAAGGAGAGCCTGTGGCACGGGAGGCCTGGAAGATGAGCGCCAATTGACTGACAGTCCTCGTCGTGTCGACACAGAAGTCCACAACACCATCAAAAGCGTACCACGCATCGCGGGAGGAAACCCGTATCGAGCTTCTTGGCTCTAAAGTCCTCGTAAGAAAGGGTGGAGTTGAGGACTGAAATATGAAAATACCTTGAGCCGTAGGTACATCAACGCGGAGATTGGCTATGAATAAGGGCGTCAGATGAGAAGAGCCTCACTTGTCAAAATGCATACCTTGCATGAGGTAAAGTTCAAAGTGTGTCGTAATTCGTGAGCGAAGGCGAGGAAGTATTTGCGCGCTGTAGTGGTCCGAGTCAGTCCATGAAAGGAAGCAAATGCGGTGAACGTACCAAGACCATCGCAACGCCGCGGCAAATATAACACATACGAGTCGCTGTGCGACTGCGTTGAAGAGAGCAGTCTTGTCGGGGGCGCCATCGACGAGCCCTATCTCGATCTAAAGATTCAAGGTTATACAATGCCAGAAGAGGGGAAAATAACACTTACAATCTTCAAAAGCCGACTGGAGAGATATAACAACAGTGCGCCCTCGATACCGTTCCAGAACTGAGAGGCCACGTAAAGCACAGAAAGCAACGGTTCCAAGGCGTATATCTCTGTAGCAAGGCGCCGAATGAGAGGAAGCGCGATGCTAACTTGCTTGACATTATCCCGCAAATTCCAGCCCCGGCCGAGACAGGAAGAGTAAGCTTGAAGATGCCCAGCTCAACGGTCTTCAGAGCCACCTCCTCCTTCGGTTTCTTCTCTGATATTTCTTTGGGATCCATCGCGATGCAAGTTTGGGTGATGAGGAAAGAAAGTAGACGGGCGATCGGGTCCGATGAACGCTTTTATACTCGCCGGCCCCATCATTGTGAGTCAAAAGGATAGGGCACGCTGGCGCCTAACGCGCCGATTCCAGACATCGAATTTCCTGTTGCTAGTCATTAGCAACCCAGGGTACCATACAAGACGTATGCTGACGCGAGCGCTCACCGAAGGCGGTGCCGAGTACATTGTACCAGACTACGTCAACATTCGTAGACCGTGTCGTAGACCGTGGAAGCCGCGAATGAGAGGCCACAGTTCGATGTGTACCCCGCGTAGGAACTGCCTGCGTGTACGGATTCCAGTGGCGTTGATTTCAAAGCCCGCTCCTGTGCCTTGGAGGCGAGAAGATCGATGGAGACGCAATCAAGCGAAGCAATACTAGTCGGCCGGCAGTTTCGCTGATCCATTCGTTGCTCTTCAAAGGGAAAGCCTTAAGGAGCATGGCATACACGATAACGCAAGGTCGAAGTGTATTCAGGTGTACACCACACGATACTGTGACCAACGATCTGCATAAGAGTTAAATGGGGGTGGACAGAGGGACTCACAGGTGTATTGAATTTCGGACAATCGATTGGACCCATGGTACCAAGAAGGAAAGAGAGCACCACAAATCCTCGAGGCGTAATTTACGCTATCGGGGAAATCATCTCTACAAGTTATTGCTGTCGCAGTCAGTATACCCGAAACGTATACAAAGCAATAACAGAGGAGACTGACAAGGATCTGATCATCAGGCGATCTTGAGACAGAAATACCCAAGGGCGCAAATGGCTCATTGACTGGCTAGGCGCCCAGTAACTGCGCGCATTGACAAACATCGTAGTTCTTGCGCCAGCGCCGACGAGAACGCATGCACGAGAAACACCGCCTTAGGGGCAGTTCCTAACTCGTTCCGTGTTAATGTGTCGTACGTGGTCATTGACTACGGTTCTGATAAATAATGAGCATGTGGTACTCAGGAATAGGGAAATCCAAAATGCGTCCAACGTCATGTGGACGCGACACAGCCGTAGATTGGGACCTACTCACTGCCGCTGTTAGTCTAGGCGACGCGTCAGCCATCATGGAGGCCTAATGAGAGTCGCGTGGGATCAAGAGCCAGCGCTCCGAGCGCCTGTGAGAGCCAGCCGACGACCAATTCCGTTTCCCATCTGAAATGTGGCGGGGACGTTATCAGTATCGCGACCATAGCCGGTGAAGACGACGCACCGTTAGCGCCCAATGGCATTTTCTGCTGGCCGCTGTTGCCACGCCCGTCGCCGCTGTTGCCGACGCGATGATTCCGTTGACGTCGACATCATGGCGGGAAGCAAGACGTGATGGGGTCAACAAACATCAACAACGCGCCCCTGTCGATCCGTTCAAGCTCTAACTTAAACCACCAGTACATCGTGAACATTGCATGGCGCAATCCCGTTTCAGGCGACCCCAACGTCCTACAAGCATGTCTGCTAATGGCGGCATTCTCTTCGATTACCTTCAGAAGTTCTGACCCTCTCAACCGCATGTTTTCTTAGTCTCGATTTCTGTGCTCTATATGCTTTTCAATTGCGCTAAACGAGATGAGTACAAATTCAAAAGAGAGACTGTTTCCAGGCAGCGGCTAGTAGCCGTCTTATGCTAACTAGCGCAACTTGTTTGATACGTGGCATCCCAGCATCCACTTATTGACGTTCAAATTGCGCGCGTGGGTGTGAGCCAAATATATTTGGCCTTGGCAGACCTGCGTTGGAGGTGAACAGTTATCTCAACGTTTCACGCATATGATTGACTTAAATTCGTTAGATCTGCCTGCTTGATAAGGGGAACCATCTGTATGTCCTTCCTCGTCAGTCCAGTTCTGACGAGAAATTCTGACTATCAGTCACTTCAACAAGCCTGTCCTGGTTCTCATCATAACAAGGACCGGATGTCGAGCGCTCCTCGGAGCTCCCAGCTTCAGAATCCATTCAAATGACGCATGTGTCATTACATTCGTGTCACCATTCTCCTCGTACCAATAACGCCTGGCTCCCACTATTCAAAGTCTCCAAGCCAAAATTACTCTTCGCCATCAAACATTGACCGCTTTTTTTCTGCTTCACTGACTAAAAACAATCCGCGACGATACCTAAAAAAGGTCGCCTCTTTCCGACCTCCGTCGCATGTGACCGTGAGTCACGCTGCACGTCCGACCTCGATCGGCTCTCGCGAGTATATAGGGCACGCGAAGGTAACAGCAGTCTTGCTTCTCATCTCCCAACCGCTTTCCGTGTTCCAGATGTCAGAGACACATCAGACTGCAGCATTGCCTATCCCTACTGCTGCAACTCCGCTTCCCGACGACAAGACCGACCCACCCATCACACTGACAGACGCGACACCACGCGCTCACGTGGAAAAGGAGGAGGGCATAATCGTTGACTGGGACGGCCCAGATGACCCGGAAAACCCCAAGACGTACGTGATCCAATCATACATCCGACCATTTCGCGAATCCGACTCGTTTCCATAGCTGGTCATATAAGAAGAAATGGGGCGCGACCATAACGGTGTCCCTATTCACGCTCATGAGTCCAATCTCGTCAGATATGCTGGCGCCAGCGGGGCGCGCCCTCGGAGAGGACTTGGGAATTCACAGTCAAATGCTCCAGGCTATGACCGTATCGATCTTCATTCTTGCCTACGCCGTCGGTCCTTTGGTCAGCCTTCCATTAGATATCACTGGCGCGTATCATTCTCATAACAGACGACAGCTTTTTGGCCCGCTGAGCGAACTCTACGGTCGACAGAAGGTACTACAGTTCGGAAATCTCTTCTACTTTGGTGCGTTCCGAGCTAGATATTTGCTGTACTCCTTCTAAACCCCACTTGAGTCTGGAATCTAGCCTGTGGTTTCGCGCAGAACCAGCAGCAACTCCTCGCGTTCCGATTTCTCGCTGGCATCGGTGGATCGGCACCTCTCGCAGCAGGCGGAGGCACACTGGCCGATTTGTGGCGTCCAGAGGAACGAGGAAAAGCCGTTTCCATATATACTTTGGCGCCGATCTTGGGTCCGGTCATTGGTCCGATTGCTGGAGGGTGGATCGCAGAGAAGACGACGTGGAGATGGGCAGTGAGTTCAGAATGATGTTTCTTCTTCAAGAATGACAAACTGACAGGTGCTTCTAGTTCTGGGCTACATGTATTGCCGATGCCATTGTTCAAGGCCTTGGGCTCCTATTCCTTCGTGAAAGTAAGCCTGAATGATACCATATCAGCTGGCGTACAGTATGCTAATGATCTGTACAGCGTACGCTCCCGTCTTACTGGAGCGAAAAGCCAAAGCGTTACGCAAAAGCATGGATCTGGAGAAGGGAAGTCGGCGCGTTAGAACAGTGTATGAAAAGGCGGAAGCTCGAGAGTTCGTTCATTCCTTCGATACTAACTCCCGCATCTTATTGATCATCGTTAACAGCTGGAAATCAATCTTTGGGAAAGCACTGATCCGTCCATTCGCTTTATTCGTATACGAACCAGTCGTACAAGTCGTCGCTGTCTACACTGCATTCTCTTTTGGCATACTCTATCGTTCGTCTCCTCCGTGGCCTCCATCTCAAACCCTATCCTAACACACGAGTCCTACAGTCTTCTTCACGACACTACCACGCATCTTCGCAGACGTTTACCACTTCAATTCTGGCATCACCGGTCTGCACTACATCGCCCTCGGCGTGGGACTCATGAGCGCAGCTCAAGTGAACGCACATTACATGGACAAGATCTACGTTCGCCTAAAAGAAAGCCACGAAGGCGTGGGGAGACCCGAGTTCCGTGTTCGTGAGTTCCTTGTTCCTCTACAAGCTTTCAACCTCTTGCTGAACTTTATACGTCTTAGCGTCTATGGTCCCGGGATCAATAATCTTCCCCATAGGCATTCTCATCTCCGGTTGGTGCGCAGATGCCGGTGTGCACTGGATCGGACTAGACATCGGACTGGCGTTGGTTGGCTGTGGGATGATCCTCATTTCCCAGAGCATGCAAGCCTACATTGTTGATTGTTTCGCACTGTACGCTGCGTCAGGTAAGAATGGCAGCTTCCTCAACCTCCTCCAAACCTGATCTGTTCTTCAAGCTCTATCTGCAGTAAACTGCCTGAGGTCCTTGGCGGGCTTCGGATTCCCCCTCTTTGCACCGGCGATGTACGCCAAGCTGGGCTACGGGAAGGGCGCGACGATATTGGCTGTGGTTGCGATCGTGATAGGATGTCCTGCGTGAGCGCATCTTTCCTCGAAATGCTGATTGACTAGAACTGATACCATGTTTCTAGGCCGTTCGCTTTCTGGAAGTACGGGCAGAGGCTACGCGAGAAGAGCCGCTTCGCCCGAAAGTAAATAGAGTTCCCGGCCCTTAGATGTCGTACACCAGTAGAAAGTCCTGTAGTTCACGCAGTCGACGCCTGCACTCTGTTGCGATTCTCAATTGGCCAGTCCGTAGATACGCAGTCACACATTCGTTCCACTATATTACTATGACATCGTAATCAATCTGCCAGCTAAATGACTCGGACTCCGATCACTTCCCCACACACCAACAACTAGATGACATTGACACGGATGGGGATCTTGCGGCGCACGAAATCCGCAGCGAACCCTACAGAAACCTTCTCAAGGGCGGTGTTCGAGGCAAGAAGACGCGTCAGACACGAATACGGGGAGGAAGATACTCCTTATGCTGAGTACGGGTACCCAAGACCCGATGAACGCTGTTACGGACGCGATATTGAGCACAAGACTCGGTACTCAACTCCATGTAAGCACGCAGTGGCGGATCCACAGCGTCGGCCATGTAAGTCGGGGAGTAGACATCAATACTAGATGATTCGTACAGTGCTTGGTATCGTGAAGAACTGCGCCCACGAAAGCTTACAGATGACGCGTCTGCATATAAAATTCAAGCTGAAAGTAAAGAATATACAACCACAGTAAACCGATCTGCCCAAGAAACAATAAGAACCCCATGAACGTAACAGGTTTATCTGTCAAAACGAAAAAAGATTCTCAAACGTAGACCTCTGCATCCGCCACACAAAGGACCTGTCCAAATTATAAGCCTGACGAGTTTTCAAAGGCGATACAAATCACGAACCTCCCCAGGATAGATGTTGCTACACGCCGCATTCACATTGGGGTTGTTGGCCAACAAGACATCAAGCCCAATCCCGAAGGTACTCGCGATAGCACCGCACGCATCACCCGACGCGATGACATATGTCTCATTGCAGTCCTGTCCGACTTCCCCGAGGCAGAGCGTCTCCCCAGCAAAGATGTTGGTGCATCCCGCGTTGATCTGCGGCCCGGGGTTCACATGCGCGAGCTGGTAGCTATAGCATGAACGTTAACTGATGTTCAAAGACGCGGAAAAGGACGAACGTGGAGGCGTTGTTGGCCGCAGAGATGGCGTCGCAGAAGTCACCCGCAACCACGGTGTATGTCCTAGCACAGTCGTCGACCTGAGCTTGGACGACAATGAGGGCGAGAGCAGCGAAGACGACTTTGGTGAACATAGTAGTACTCGGAATGCGATGGGCAGAATGAGTGAAGAAACTTGACTGCTTTTCCGTCCTCTTTATACGCGTCCCAAGCCTCGAGTCTTCTGACTCGAGCAACGACCTGTGAGAATTGTACGTTAGACGGAAGGCAAGTCCTGACCGTACCATGAACCACATACTGAGGATTGTATAGATGCATACAGGATGCATATCACTAGCATCATAGCCGACGTTCGAGAACGCGTATTTTTGGTTTGGGCAGGGAAGAGCGCCTCGGCACCGTTGTCGTGATTCCTTTTTCAGCCATGTTTTGAGCGAATGTTGACACTGTTCCGGTCAGCAGGTGCAGACCGAAGTGTGGGCTTCCCGTACCGAGTCATCCACGTCGAGGCGATGTCGGCGAAATCCATTATGACATGATAATCACGGCGGCTTCATCGAAAATCAACTCAGACAGGCAGAACGCCGTCCCAAAAGGTGAGTGAAGAACCAAACATTCAGAAGTTGTGTTATTAATTCGGGGGCTGCTTCGCTCTCACACCTCTGTACAAGATACTTGTCAGTCAGGTTTCGAGAGCGAGATGGGTGCCTTGTTCGTGATGGAAGGACGCGGCACCATGTGGAACGCGTCGCCCCCGCCGCCGTAATCCAGAAAATGAGTCGCTCTGCGAACTGATGATTGTCAGACTCGAAGTCTTGCCCATGAGGACATGTCGGATCCGCGTACTAACTTCTATTCCTGGCATGATGGCCACACCTGTTATGGCAGGTATCAGCAAGAGCTATGACTCGGTGAGATAGGGATCTTATCCTTGAAGTGCGATATCCTAGACAATGGTGCGGAAGCTTGACTAGCAGAGGCTAGTGAAGTGTAACCCTAACCCAAGAAGATATTGGAACTTGGTTCTCTTGCAGATTAACGAAGACGACAGTTTTCTTGGGAGACTCTGTTCAGGAATCTTCAGAGAAAAGCTTTGTCAACGTACGAAACTTTCAGCCGGCTGTTACCCGAATTCCTTACACGTGCCGCAGGAATCGCTTCTTCATCCGTGGCTCTCCCGCCCCTTGGCGGTCTTTTCCGAACTGCATACACGATTGGGGTGTCTGAAGCTGGCGGACTGGACGCGATTGATGGACGTCAGGAGCGGAACTTTTTTGTTTCACAGTCCTGTGGTAACAGTGTCTGCAAGTGGTTATGTTTTCCGACGAACTTACAATGTGATCCATGGCGATTCCATACACGTGCAGAATGAGAAAAGCTGAGCGTGTCATTTTAGCGAAATTGGTTCCAGACTAGAGGTGGCAAGATGCGAACCCGTGCGAAAATTTCGCTCGGCAATCACCGGAGACGTCTGACGTTTGCTTCCACCATCATCTTTGAAGCAACAAGTCCATGGGCGAGCCAGAGGAGCTCTCAAGTCACACTGCGGATCCCGCCTTTCCCCAAGAACTCTTCGACTGCATTCTGCAGAATGTGGTCGACCGCCAAACACTCGCCAAATGTGCTTTAGTCAATCGCACTTGGGGGCGGCGCTGCCAAGAGCTCATATTTCGGGAAATCTCCCTGTATGCTGACGACCACCCTCAAGTTCAGGCCTTGCTCGAGCTCCTTACGGAATCACCACATATACGTCCTCTCATCAGAGAGCTGTCTATATACAACTTACCGGTCCGAATGAAACCGGAGCCCCAGTTTGACAACGACATAGGATTTATCATCTCATGCGCAGTCAATCTCACCCACTTTACATTGCAATTCAATACATGTGGCCGGCGTGTACGCTACGGGGACCTCCCGGACTTTCTTACGGCAACTGTGCGCCCGGCGCTTCGACATCTGGCGCATCTTTACTCTGTCACTTTCTACGACAATGCCTGGTTGACAGGAAATGTCGTCAACTTGTTTAGGGCCTGTGATGGCTCGACAGTGACCAAAATCTCGGTCATAGATATAGATGGGCCCCTTGGTGCTGCTGCCGACAATCTACTCTCATTCCCCAACGTGACCGAGATCGAGTTCCGTTCACGCCGGTTCATGGATGCATCGGTCCTTCACCCATGGCTATCTCATCCATTGCAGATCTTTCCCCGGCTGCGTATCATGACCTTCGGGGTCTCCAGCAGCCAGGGAGTGAATGACATCCACGTCAACCTGCTCTTGCCGAGAGGACTCCCGGGACTGCGCTGTTTCAAAGTTGTGTGGCACGCTTCCACACCCACACCTTTATACTTGCAGAAACGTAGTGGTCAGATCTCGTTATTTCGCATTTGTGTCCCTGTAGCTGAACTCTGTCAGGACCTAATTCTGCGGCGGAAATCACTATGCCAATGCTGGCGATTGGTACTTTCCGGGCAGCAAGATTTTACCGTTACCGTTACCGTGGGGTCCACGGTACCGTGGCACGGCACCACGGTAGCACAGCCACAGAGCCCACTGCCCGCTGTCTTAACTGGTGAATTTTGGTAGTATACTCAGCTTACAAGTACCGTAAGAGGTCTATACGATACTGTAGACTACACCTCTCAAGGTCGATTACCTGTAAAGATGTAATTCTGTGTCAAATATGCATGATATTGACTTCACGGAAACGGGTGTGACCACGGTAGCCACGGTAGCGGCCACGGTACTGTAGCGTTTCGACCGTAACTTCACAGCCTGTGACCCATTATGGTCTGAAGTTACAGCGAACAGCTTCACAGACCCTTAAATTGCCTTATTTGGACAGTTCCGCCTATGGCGGGACCTGAAATTTCCTTATTTGGAGGCTTGTGCCTGGCCAAAGTGGTCCGTGACCCGTTATGGTGTATATATAGCTTCACTTCAAAGACCCCCGTGACCCGTTATGTGAATTTGCGGTCGAAACGCTACAGTACCACGGTAGACCTTTTTACGGTAACGGTAACGGCTCACGGTAGGCCACGGTACTGAAACGGTAACGTCTACGGCCACGGTAGTGCTCCACGGTACTCACGGTAGCCCCACGGTAGTACTCACGGTCGTGATGGGAAGTGACAGCGGCGTGACAAGAGGTGACAAGGGCGTTACACTCTGTCGAGCAGCTGTCGATTCGGTCGTAACTTCTGGGGCTCTGAGTTGTAAGTGAGGTTTCTTTAGAAACACCAGCCTAAAGGTTATATCTAGGGTGTCTACCAATATCTAATACCCTGTCCCAATGTACGGCGCGCTATGAAATCTGCAGCTGTGATCTGCTAAGGTTCTTTCTTTGTCTTTCGACTTCGTCGCGGCTTTGGACGCTTCTGCTCTACGACTTGCACTTGTCGTGGTGAAGGAGTGTCATCCGATTTCTTGAGATCAATGTAGCCTGGACCAGGCTTGAGTCCAAGTCAGACTTGTGAGGCATTGAAGCAAAAACATCGAGTACATACCTCAACTTTGTGATCTCTGCCGTGACGCATCATCCCTCCATGATGGACACGGCGACCATCCATCTTGATGATGACCGGCGTCAAGTCCCCATTGGCGGTTACCAGCAATCCCTGCAGCCTTCCAGCGAGTAAACATACTGTACACTTTAATTCAATTCGTCGGTCACGGGTCACAGAGGATCCGAAATCGACGAAAAGTCACAAGAGTCACAGCGAAAATTGAGAAAAAGTCCCCGGCGGGGCCCCCGCCAGCCTCCCGCCGCAGCTCCGCCGCGGCGGCAATTACCATATATGGTAATTCGACGAAACCATAATTTCGTCGGACCGGTCACAGGTCACATGGCCCGACGAATTGAATGAAAGTCTACAGTACGGTCTTCCAGCATAGCATTTGGATTGCCTCTAAGTCAACGTCGACAGGCGTGAAGCGAGTTCCTGCTGCCAATGTCTTTCCAGTAAGGGCAAGTATGTGCTCCCATGCCGAATCGCAGGCTGAAGGGAAGTCGACCGATGAATCAGCCTTTTGCATACGCGACACTAGAAGAAATGTTCGTTAACCCGTCCAGCATTAGGGAGAAGAGGCGCAATCGTCGCAACAGAGGGAGCATATGTACCGTCCAGCTGTGGAAGTCCAGGTCAACTCCGCTTTTGAGTCCAAACGAAGCTCGTGAGTCGGGCGAGGATGACAGTGGAATCCACTGTTGATGAACCGTACACCACCACTTCATGTGTAAGTGACGGCGACGATACACTTTCCATCATCACCTCCAGTGCACTGAATATGCCTCAAAGCACCCACAGATGCATGCTTTCTCCAGGTGGTGCGCTCGCGAAGAAGTCTTCGTGTGTACTCGTTGTTCATGCACTTGATGTATCCATGATCACCGCCCATAACCGTACAAGGCCAATGCGTCATCAGGTGCTTCGTCTTCAATGCGAACACACCGTGAGTGTTGTCGAGTGTGAAGTTGTCGTCCCGATATCCATCCCACGTGTCCACCAGCTTCTCGCTGTTCATGTACAGAAGTGATGAGTTTACGGGCTCGTCGTCATGGCCTGAAATTTTGGTAGAAGGGGAGGGTTGAAGACTTTGGATAGGGAATCGTGGTCAACGGCAGGACGAGAGTGTTGGTTTAGATGGATGGGGTGGCGTGAAGTGCTTTGAAGTCGACGAAGTACCATGTCGAGTGATGACTCCTCGGAGGCTCATCGACGGACATGCTATGTACTGTCCGTGTCATACTAGCCGGATTGTTCTTGTCTTTTCGAAAAGAGATGTGACGAGTGTACCGGGCTTTCTTTGAACAATGTGGGTTGGTGTCTGAGTCACTGCTGAGGGATTCCGAGCTCGACGGTGCACGTTTCAGAGACCTTCCAACTCGGGAGGATGAGAAAGCGTCATGCTGTCGTTTCTTGACGCGACGATGCTCAGAATCCGATTTACGGGTGTCCGACTCGTCGTCAGAGAGGACTCATTTCAACGCTCGTGTTCCAGACTTCACAACACGTTGAATTTGAACGTATGTTCCATCTTTTGCACACTTGAATAGCAGAGACGCTGATCGGGACCGCGCAGGCGATGATTTCACCAATCCCTCATCCAAGCCGTCCTGTTTGCGAGGTTTACTAGACGAACCGAAAGAAGCAGGTACATTATCTGCAGTCTTGGTCGCAGGACGAGGCAAGGTATAACCGATGACATGGCCTGAGATCGATTTAGCCACCGGTCTGCTCCAGTCGATGGCACTTACCAGAATAGGAAGAAGAGAGTTCACCGTGCTCCTATTGCTGTCGATACTGATGAGTCGGCAGAACTGCTGGATTTCGAGTTCGAAGTCTGTCCAGTGTCTGGATCCAAGCGTTCAAGCTGTTTTGTGAGAAAGCGACTCGGACCGAATTTGCCCTATAAATATGTCGGGGGAACTGCCTCCAGTAAGAGAAATGTGACCCACAATAATTTTTAACATCGTGTCAGCGTAGTGGAACGCGTACAAGACGCTGTTAGGGTCTGTACTGGCCAACAATGCAGCCAAAAGAGTCAACATGGCCGAATTAGCTGGCAATCACCAAAGAAACTTTCCAGATACACAAGACACAGCGGAGGCTGAGAGAAACAGAACTGATATTCAAGGAGATGCACCAATGAATATCGCGTCACAGAGCATACTGCACCGAACGATGATCGTATAAGATCAAGACGCGTTCATCAAGGACCCGAGCATTACATACATGGCTATTCGCGGTTACCCGATTTGGTAGATCATGCTCACTCATGCGCGCCTTCAAGACATTGCTGTATTCTCTCTAGATAGGTGCGGTGGGAGCGCGTTACGACTGCGTTACGAAGCTGTATAACGCTGTGACAGCTCTGCATAACGGTGTGACGGCCACGGTACAGGGTCAGCCCTTGTCCCTGCCCACGGTGATCTTGTAGCACTACCGTGCGGTCCACGGTAACGGCCACGGTAATGGCCACGGCACCACGGTAGGTGCCACGGTAAAATATGATAGCCCGTACTTTCCCGAAAGTCATCCTCGAGTACCGCGTCGATGTGTACAATGACATTGCTATTCTCTGGTGGTGCCGCGTGTTTGAGAACCTCGAAGTGAGCGTTATCGAGACTCTCAATCTCGTCGTCTACATTGCGGGCGAGGATCTGACCAGTTTCGAACCATGGGAGAAGCTGGATGGGATACTCTCGAGTTGGCGCTTTCATTCATTGAAGGAGTTTACATTGCAATTCTGGGTGACTCCCTTCAAAAGCTCTGCGGAGCGCCAGAACAATGGACGGGTGGAATTGTCGAGGTTGAAGTTTCCGGAGGTGTCTCGAAAGGTGAAGACGCACATCTCCGTTGACTCAAAACCAGTGCCGAAGTTCTGGTTGAACTCCCGATATAACGAGTAACGAGTAACGCAACATATGTAGTATGGCCGTACTAGTCGCGTGGTATATGTCAATCACAAAGCTTTTAACTCCCCCGGGACGAGTATTGAATCGGTCCTCAATAGAGCGAATGGCGTCCATGGCGCCCTCCAGGTCGGAATTGCGGGTAAGCATCACGAAGGTCGCATTCGCGCGCCGCTTTGTATTCTCAGTCGCGACTGGCCACGCGATAATCGTCTTTGTCGCTATTGCCGTCAAGGTAACCTGGTCGTGCAGGGTTTCATGTACCTTGACGTCTGCGGGCAGCGGAACGCGCATATAATATGCAACGCATACCAATATCTGACTAGACACTTCGTCTTGAAGCTATCGTTCACCAGCAGTTATTTAAAGGACGTCGCGTGATTTGACAAAGTCCTTCGGAAGCAAATATCCAAGTGCCACAGAATTAGTAGCGCTGGGCAATGAACCTCTTCCCTGAGGCTGTCCACTTCCGACTCGATGAGAACGTCTCAAAGACTCCGTAATGGGGAAGTGATACACTAGGCAACAACCTTGAGCAGAGGTCCGACAATGAGACCAGTCCTCCTGAGCATGCGCTTTAGGCCCATTCCTTCTTGGCCTGTGATACCTACTCTTTCGTATCTGCCTCAGTGCCAGACGATATGCTACTGTCCGGTGTAGCAAGAGCAAGGCCTCCATCCACCGAGACGGACGCGCCAGTAGCGTAGGTACACGCCGCCAAATACAGAGCAGTAATCGCCATCTCCGCATCTCTGTGAAAAAGCGAAACATCGGTATTCTAAATACTAGCACTTACGTTCCACTCCGCTATACCGTGTCCGCCTCCTTTATTCCTCGCAGACCATTTTTTCATTTTGACACGCACCACTTTGTCCAGCGGCTCGAGCGCGAAGGCCTGAACCGCGCCCAGGCAGAAGGCATCATGACCGCGCTCGCAGAAGTAATCGACGAGTCCATCCGGAACATGGCGTCGAACATGGTCACCAAGGCCGACCAGGAGAAACAGCATTATACCCAACAAGTTGATTTCGCGCAGCTCAAATCCGAACTGCTGCTCGTGTCGAAGAATGACTGGCATCTCTGAAAGGCGCGCATGATGCGCTGCACACAGAAGTGGAGCGGCTGAAGGCGCGGCTGAGGGAAGAGGTTACGCGGACGCAGGCCGGGGTCCGGTTGGATCTGAATCTGGAACGGGGGCGGATGAGGGAGGAGGGTAAGAAACAGGAGCTGAAGGTTCGCGAGGTCGAAATCCGTAGCAAGCCCTACGGAAACCTTCTCAGTGGCGGTCTTTGAGAGTCCGTAAGCCAGCGGCAGTAAGAGGTGTGTCAGACATAAACATGAGAAGTAGAATTCTCTTTACGCTGACGACGTTTTTCGGCAAAGGAGAGTTTGCCCTGCACTGTGTAGCGATGTTAAATTCTGCATTCATCGCTCGACGGCCTCTGATCGCTATATTCTGGGAAGCATTAGACTTAGTTAGAGAAGCACAATGCTGCTGCGTTTGTCGACGCCAAACAGAATCCATTTCATGTATTAACTTACACCCATATATGACTTGCGTACTATATGATCGTGCAGTCGCCCGGTAACTGGGGCATGCCATCTGGGCCAAACCCGAGTCCTGGCGGAAGCGGTCCCATAATGCTCTCTGGCGGCGACCCATATGACTGCATCTGTCCACGCGATTAGTCTGACTCTCTGCGCAAAGTCGAACTTGGATAATTACCTCACTCATTAGATCAACAATTTTCTTCACCTCGAGTGCGTTTATATCGCTGTACGTCGGCGCATCGAACACTTTGATAATCTCCCCAACACAATGTACCTGCTTGTTATATCGCTCCTTGTCCTCTGTTGATATCGGCTCGGCGGGTTGGCAAGGTATCCAGGGAACTTGTCGTTTAACTCCTTGAGCGGGTCGTAGAGAATGTCTTTGGACATGAGCTGACCCATCATCTTTTCGAGGACGTTGGCGATTTCATTCTCGTCACCGCCTTCTCCATCCTCACCCATGCCGAGGTCTTTGAGTAGCGCCTCGAGAGATTGCATTTCCGGATCGGTCTGTAGGATAGTGAGCAATAGTAATTATTTCCGAATATAACTCACCGCGACACTCGCGTCGCCCTCCTTCAACTTGCGCATCGTCTCTTGTATTGTTGACTGGAAATCCTTCGCCCCACCTGCCTCTGGTTTGTATTCGGTCCCCAGCCCACTGGTGCTCCCCTCTCCGTTCATGCCCTCTACGAGCATCGCCTCCCATGCGGCCTTGAGCTGTCGTTCCTGCTCCTCGTCCATCTCGCCAGCCGGCGCGCTTGCCTGGCTACCCAGTTCTTTCATCAGGCTCTCCATGCCCTTGGCCAATTCGCGTGCGAAGTCGGAGGATAGCTCATCTTCCTGGACTTCATTTGTAGCGCCGAGTTTGGGTGCGCCTGGTAGAGAGGGTGGGGCTAGGTCGACGCGAGTGTTGGTGCGCGGACGTGTCGAGGGTAACGCGGCTGATGGTGGCGGAGCTTTCGTGTTGAATTCGTCGAGAACATCTGTAACACGGATAAGCAATTGGATCCACAAATCATGATATGGCTGGGGAAGGAATCAACCGAGTAATGATTTAGCACCCGGGGGTGCTCGTAGTACAGGACTGCAGTGTACGAGATCTGTCATGGTAGGAGACCTACGCACCGTCAAAGTCGTCCAAATCGTCCTCAATTGGCGCCACTATCGACAGTTTGGTCGGCTCAGACATAGTAGGCGAACAAGGAGATCGTGGGCGTTGTCTCGTCAGTAGACTAGGGTTCTCGTTGGCGATCAAAGATGCAAGCTCGTCGTCGCGTACGATGGCGATGAGGTGGTGGCAAGAAGCAAGCTGGATGCACTCGGTAACGCCCCCACAATTGATCGCGTCAAAACACGTGAATGGTGGGCTACGGGCCGACTGCCGATCTCCAACCTTTCCCATCAATCCTCTTTTCATAGGTGTCCTTTTCAATGCTTCCGTCTTCACCTCCTTGTCATGGGCACGAATGCGTGCTTATGCCCTTGCATATTTCGTCTCTAGTTGGGTCTACATTACGAACAAGTGGGCATCTTCCACAGGGCGGAATGTACGGTGGCGAGAAAACGTCACGGGTTTGCATGTGCATTTCCTCTACGACTCACATCATCAAACGTTCAGAAACCGATAGAGCTACTTCTCAACCTGAGACTGGAGAGTCGTGCCGAGTCCGACTGCATGCGCTTCGGGTTGAGTAAAGGAGTCGAGTTGTCGCTGAAGCACTCTGTGCATTTATACTCAAGGGCGTATTGCCTTCTGATTATTTATCGATAAACTAGCCCCCAAAGGTATGGCGCCGGCGTCTCAGATTAATTTTGTTCAAGACAGGTTATTGCCAATTCTACGTGAAGTTGTCGAGCGTGTCGTGAAACGTTCTATCGATGTCGAAGGATGAGTGGGGTCCTAATATTTAATCCTTGGTAAGACTTCCCCAGAGTCGCAGATTACCAACGATGCTAAAATACGATTTAGCAATCGAACAGGACAATTCGTGCTCTACAGATGCTGCATCGTTTCCCGCGCAGGAGGGCGTCTTGATTCGCGCGACAGTAAGTTCCTTGAACGCGTCTGTCATTCTTCATGGTCCGCGCCTTCTCCGACATCCTTGTCAAAGCGTAACAGTACCACTTCCGTAATCAACATTGGAACCGTGGCAGCGTCCGTTAGGTCTTTGGTGCCCGTCCTTAGCGTACGAAGTGTTGCCCTTCTCAAGTTCCATATCTGATGCACCTTTACTGTAGTTAGCTTACAGAGCCGCGAAGGTTGTGCTCGAGAAAGTCTCCGTAGGTCTCATTCACGTCGACGTCATACTCATACTCATCATTTCCCCCTGCCATGGTCCCAGCGGATAGTCTGCAGAAGATGGAAACCCCGCTTCCAGGCTTCATTGCGCCGACCCCACTTGGGACTGGCCGGAACGTAAGCTGTACTTTTCATTGTCACAGGGAAATCTGCTGATGCGTTAGTTTTGATGACCTGACCGCGTGTGCAGACGCGTATGCTACCGGCGCTTGTCAACCCTTAATACGCTATGCAGCGTAGATCCTAAAGTTATATAGGACAATGATTAACACAACTAGACTATTGACTTCACCCCGAGGCATCTTGAAGGCTAGTCAGAGCGGACCAAGTCGTATTGACGGTGTCATTCATGGCTCTTCGTTGTGGAAGAAGTTCTCCATTTAGCAACTTCGTACTTTTGGTGCCACGAGCAAGGACGGGACGACTTCTTCAAAAATGACTGCCCAAGGTCGCACCCAATCACTGGAAACTGCCGAATACACCATGACTCGACACAAGTGAATATATCATGAGTACATTTGAACCATCCTTCTTTGATACATGAGAATCTACGCTACAACTAGTACAACAATGCTTTATTAAGGATTAACAAGATTAAGTCCTCCATCGACCGCGATGGAGGCGCCAGTCGCGTACGTACACGTCGCCAAATACATCGCAGTCATAACCATCTCTGCCTCCCTGTGTAAAACGTAAGGATGCGGCTTTACAACAAGCACAAAAAGTACTACTTACGTTCCAGCGCGTTCAAGTGGCGTCGGCTCAATAAGCCCTGGAAGCGGCGTGTCCATTTTCTCCAGACTACCATCAGGAACCATGACCGAAGGGAAGATACCCGGGTGGATGACGTTGACTCGGATTGGAATCCTGCGACGCATGAAATCCGTAGCAAGCCCTACAGACACTTTGTCGAGGGCGAGTTTCGACTCAGAAGCTCCGTAGCCCAACTGCAGTAAGAGATGCGTCAGACACGAACTTGAGAAGTAGTAGAATTCTCCTCACGCTGAGTACGGGTAGCCACGCCCCGATGAACGCTGATACGGACCCAAGGTTAATCACACACGCAGTGCTCTTCCGCGCTTCCGCGCCCTTGACGAGGAGGTCGGAGAAGGCGCGGACCATGAAGAATGCAGCGAACGTGTTGATGCTAAACACATCGTTCCAGCCTGCGAATGTTTCGTGCTCGAACGCGTCCTTGCCGGCGGTGTAGTTCTCGACTTTCTTTTTCGTGAAATCGGGGTATGTCGAGGGCAAGGGATCGCTGACACCCGCGCTGTAGAGGGAATGAGTCATAGGTGCACCACGACGATGATATACTTACTTGTTGACGAGGATGTCGAGTCGCCCATCGGTGGTCCGAATGTATTTGGCGGCTTCGTCAATGCTGGCTTGGTCGGTCACGTCCATGCGTAGTCTACAAGGACACGTTAGCGCGGGTGTAAAGTACTATCTTGGAAGTGCCACATACGGGATCAGGACGCCCTCCTGAGCGGGCAATGATGCAGCTGCTGCGCGTAGAGTTTCTTCGCGACGACCAGTGATGTAGACTTT
This sequence comes from Hymenopellis radicata, assembly GCA_015501595.1. Taxonomy (NCBI): domain Eukaryota; kingdom Fungi; phylum Basidiomycota; class Agaricomycetes; order Agaricales; family Physalacriaceae; genus Hymenopellis; species Hymenopellis radicata. The sequence continues at coordinate 94,641 of JADNRX010000042.1, forward strand.
GGCACCGTTGGCGGCGTAGCCCTTAGCGATCATGAAGCCGCTGCAAGGATCAGTAAATCGCTGGTGGCAAGGAAGGATCGGCTCACATTCCGGTGCCGCCCCCAGTGACGAGAGCAACTTGGTCGTTGAGGGACATGACGTTGGAGATGGAGAGTTGGGCCATTGCGAGTGTAGTCGCAGGATGCTTTCTTCGGACGTCGAGTTAGCTTTTATACATGAAAAAGATAGGATGACTATTCATTTCCTCTTGCCGTCTTAGTGAGCGCGCGCTGAATAACACTCACAGGGGGTAAGGTCCTGTTGGGTAGCTATTAATACTTTGCCCATTGCCCATCGTAGGTGATCTGCGACTTTGCGGAAGTCTTACTAACGATTAGGAGGAGGAGGTGGAGGTGGATGTGGATGGATGACAATTTCTCGAATTGCCCCAGTCAGTCATGTCTCGGGATCCAAAGTACCTGAAAGGAGGGGCGTCTGTGCCTGTAATACAATTGCACCCGTCGCTGAATAGCCTGTCAAGCACGAGCTCGAATTGTGGAAGGACGTTAGGATGTCACACCACCGTGACGTGCCTAGTATTGTGTTGTTTGTTGGTGTTTCTTTGAATTTCACTGTCTGCTTGCCGCGGGAACCAAGCGACGATTTTTCATGCATATCGAGTCTTTTGGGACAGTGACCTTGCAGCCGTGCACTGCCCAAATGCGCTGAACTCGCCGCGGGTCTCCACCCAATCTGCTTGCAAGCTCGCTGTCTTTTTCTTTCTTCCTAAATTTATTATTCATTCAATTGTCAGCGAGAGCTCACTAATGCTGAAAACAAAGCAAGTTGACAGTCATCCTATTCATTGTGGTGGGTCTTTTTTAGAACATGAACCTGGATCCAACGCCGGTAATCTTACTGACTATGACAATCTCAACTCAGCGTCTCTAACATTGTCTCTCATCGGTCCAGCCACTCTCGTCGCTGGCGGTACCTTTACGTGCGCTGATAATTTTAAACTTCTGACGACATTTACTAATCCACGCAGTGGATTCATGATTGCTACAAGTCAGGAGAAGCGATTCCTGCGGTCCGCGTAAGGAATTCGGGTAACAGCCCGCTGAAAGTTTCGTACGTTGACAAAGCTTTTCTCTGAAGATTCCTGAACAGAGTCACCCAAGAAAACTGTCGTCTTCGTTAATCTGCAAGAGAACCAAGTTCCAATATCTTCTTGGGTTAGGGTTACACTTCCTTGTTCTGTACTGTCATCACTAGCCTCTCCTAGTCAAGCTGCCGCACCATTGTCTAGGATATCGCACTTCAAGGATAAGATCTCTATCACACCGAGTCATAGCTCTTGCTGATAGTCCCTGCCATAACAGGCGCGCCCATCATACCAGGAATAGAAGTTAATACATGTTCTTATGGGCAAGACTTCGGGTCTGACAATCATCTGTTCGCAGAGCGACTCATTTTCCCGATTACGGCGGCGGCGCGACGCGTTCCACATGGTGCCGCGACCTTCCATCACGCACAAGGCACGAAACCTGACTGATAAGTATCTTGTACAGAGATGTGAGAGCGAAGCAGCCCCCGAATTAATAACATCAAGTTCCAACTTCTGAATGCTTGGTTCGTCGCTCACCTTTTGCGACGGCCTTCTGCCTGTCTGAGTTGATTTTCGATGAAGCCGCCATGATTAATGGCTTTCGCCGACATCGCCTCGACGTGGATGACTCGGTACGGGAAGCCCACACTTCGGTCTGCCCCTGCTGACCGGAATAGTGTCAACATTCGCTCAAAACATGGCTGGAAAAGGAATCACGACAACGGTGCCGAGGCGCTCTTCCCTACCCAAACCAAAAATACGCGTTCTCGAACATGCTAGTGATATGCATCTAATCCTCAGGATGTGGTTAATGGTACGGTCAGGACTTGCCTTCCGTCTAACGTACAATTCTCACAGGTCGTTGCTCGAGTCAGAAGACTTGAGGCTTGGGACGCATATAAAAAGGACGGAAAAGCAGTCAAGTTTCTTCACTCATTCTGCCCATACTACTATGTTCACCAAAGTCCTCTTCGCTGCTCTCGCCCTCATTGTCGTCCAAGCTCAGGTCGACGACTGTGCTAGGACATACACCGTGGTTGGGGGCGACTTCTGCGACGCCATCTCTGCGGCCAACAACGCCTCCACGTTCGTCCTTTTCCGCGTCTTTGAACATCAATTAACGTTCATGCTACAGCTACCAGCTCGCGCATGTGAACCCGCAGATCAACGCGGGATGCACCAACATCTTTGCTGGGGAGACGCTCTGCCTCGGGGAAGTCGGACAGGACTGCAATGAGACATATGTCATCGCGTCGGGTGATGCGTGCGGTGCTATCGCGAGTACCTTCGGGATTGGGCTTGATGTCTTGTTGGCCAACAACCCCAATGTGGATGCGGCGTGTAGCAACATCTATCCTGGAGAGGTTCGTGATTTGTATTGCCTTTGAAAACTCGTCAGGTTTATAATTTGGACAGGTCCTTTGTGTGGCGGATGCAGAGGTCTACGTTTGAGAATCTTTTTTTTTCGTTTTGACTTGAGATAAACCTGTCACGTTCATGGGGTTCTTTGTTTCTTGGGCAGATCAGTTTACTGTGGTTGTATATTCTTTACTTTCAGCTTGAATTTTATATGTAGACGTAGCTTTCGTAAGCGCAGTTCTTCACGATACCAAGCACTGCAGAAATCATGTATTGATGTTTACTCCCCGACTTACATGGCGGACGCCGTGGATCCGCCACTGCGTGCTTACATCGAGTTGAGTACCACGTCTTGCGCTCTCTTGGACACCATCCTTGTCAATGCCAATATCAACCGTGCAGAGGTTGATAACCAAGTGCTATTTTAACCCATGACCGACGTAGACGAGGACTCCACGGCGAGGGAACGATTCGATGATGTCTTGCTGAATCGGAACCAAAACAGCTTTCTGTTTTCTACAAGGAAGACAGCCATTGCCTTCCATCCGCTGTAAAGTCGGGTTTCGAGACTACATCCTCGCTACCTCCTTGAGTCTTCTGTTCTTCTCTATTGAGCCGCAGGCCTTCGTGTTCGGATCGCCCACAAATTACAATAGTCACCATCTTAAGACTCGAGAGCATTGGTTTGAACTTCTTCTAATGCTTCCTTACTACGCTACTACAAACAAGAGATCAACTACATATCACACATCACTATCGAGTAGCAACACTAGGCTGCATGTACATAGCATCGAAAACGGGATCGTTAAATGTTCCACCAAGACAATAAGCTTCATCCTCGGACGGAAGCTCGATCTCGCCCTCGTCAGAATATTCCGCGGTGCGATGCACAACAACATCTTCCAGACCCTCAAATGCTTCCCCCGCCTCTCCAACGACGTGCAAGCTGATCAGCACACTCTTCCCCACAGCCTGCCTGATCTTCTGCACCGTGACCCTATCGGCGCCCTCGCATTCGCACAGCGTGAGCGTCTCCAAGCTCAGCCCAGGCTCGAGCAAGCAATCGACGTTGGACATCCGCTCCATCTCAAGATGCTTCACGCCCTCGCAGGCTTCTCGAAGAACTGTGCGGCTGGCATAGACCGCCTTGAGCGTAAGACTCTCCAAATCGACGTCGCCGAAGCACGCTAGAATGCCGCTGGCGTCGGGAACTCCGACGTCTCCTGGATGCGTCTCGCATTCCACAGTCAAGTTCTCAAGACGGGGAGTATCGACGAGGCCGGCTTGGACAAGTCCAGAACACACGTCGGACCGGAAGCCGATAGTGAGGTGTGTGAGCGCGGGCAGAGATATGGGGGGCAGAGAGTCCGGGATGTACATCACATCCGCATCGTTTAACACTCGGAGTTTGCACAATGTCTGCGCACACGCAGACAACGTGGCGTGCATCTCCCGTAGTGATGGACGGACGCCTGCCGCTAAGGACGAAATGTCCAGCGTCTGCAGGTGGAGTGGTGCGCTAAGGGTAGACCAAGCGGCGGGAACGCCGCGTAGGGTCAGATGGCGGAGGGATGATTGTCGTTGACTGATGTCGATGTTGGGGTTGGCATGGAAATTGAGAGGGAGCGCGTAACGCGCGGGTTCGAAGTTGGGTGCATGACTGATGTAGTCGTTGCAGCGCATCAAGGTGAGGTGCTCTAACAGTGGGGCGTCGAGGGGATTTATGAGCTGGATGGCCGTATGCAAGGGGCGCCACGTATCCGTCATTATGGATAGCGTTCGCCAGCGAGACATATGTGGTAGAAGTGTCCGAATCGCTGCGTACATGTGTCGGTCTGCGAACGGGGGAGTGTATGAACAATATGGATCAAGACTGAAAGCAAAGATTGAGAGAAATTCATTCGGATGGACGGTACAACGTACTCAGGTTCTCCAAAATCGTAATGCGGGTCCCGGGCATCGATGAGGATGTCAATAGGGCGATTCCTGGACAACTTGAGGTGTGCCGAGAAATGAGATGTGTCGAACAGTGTTCTCCTTTTACCGGTCTGCGGTATAATGAATTCGTGGATAGACCCAATCGTCGCGGAAAGCGTAGTCCATAACGTGGGTGTCTCCCATGCGACCCGGCGCCAATGCCTGCACACCGACGAAAGCCTCGTCGGCGTCCTCGCCAAATCCATATCGAACAGCGGATCGGTGGTCGTCTCATGGGTATGGGGTGAAGGAGCAGTCAAAGCGAAGATGTACGACAGCAATTCCACGGGGAGGGATTCAACGGGTACGCATGGCCGCAATTTATAGGAAATGCAAGTGGACATGAGCACGGCTACGGACTGGGAGGGCGGTACAGGCGGAAAGAGTTTGGGTAAGGAAGGCGAACCCCGCCTGCACTAAATAACCACGCCCCTCGTCCTATTGGACCACCTAGAACAAAAGGGAGTGTCATGAAAGACCCATCAAATACACAAAAAGCAGCGACTCACAACAATAAGCCTTTTGTTCTCGGAGCTCAGGGTACACTCAGAAAAGCTTCTAGCCGTCGTCGCCCTCCTCCCTTCTTATATGAGCGCAGGGAACACGGTCAGAGTGCTCATCAGAGAGGTAGGAGAGAAATGCGGGTTTCATTGTAGCTTCCATAACGTGGAGAGAACAAAGAAAAACTCGGAATGGGATCGTGATCGATCTTAGATCCCGACATTTGACTCCGACTTGAGTATAAAGCAAGCCCCCAAAAAGGCAATTTCAACAAGCTCATCATATGGAATGTACCTGAAAGCGCGAGGCTCTCGTCCGAGAACGTCAAAGCTGTCCGAAATTAAAAGCATCATGCGCTGGGTTGTCATCGGAGGCTCGCGCCTATTGCTACCCATTCCGCCGACGTAAACGAACCTCCTCCAAATCGGAAGCTGTCTAATTAACGAACGTCGGCCACCATATTTTTCGAATTCAAGGGCGCTTCCCAATAATTATGAGCTTGAGTAAACTTCAATAAAGAACGCCACAATTATTGATTGGAACCATGCCAATAAATTGTTATATCGTACATCGTCCTGATTACTAGTGATACATCCTACATACAGATAAACCAACCACACGAAGAATCCTAAGAAGGAGAAGTAACAATCCCATTCATCTTCGCTCCCAGCCCATGCACGCCATTCGGCTCTCCATACGATGACTCTGTTCCAAACCCTAATATCCCATTCAGATCCACGTTGCCGCCGTCAAACAGCGCCATCACCTCGGGGCTCATATTCATGTACCCCATCTCCCCAATCCCCATGTCCATCCCCATCCCATCAAACTCAAACTTGGGCTGAGGCTGAGGCTGCGGTTGCGAACGCGGTTCAGAACCAGACGAGCTCTGGCTCTGGAAGTCGGTCGGCGAGAACGCCTCGGGACTAGACCGCGCAACAGACGGCGCCTTTTTACGAACGGGGCGCACCCATGGTGGTCGGTTGTGGTCGCTTTCCGGTGACTGGCTCGGCTCCAGGGGGATTTGTGTTACTACATAAGAAGGCATTGATTAGCATGGAATGGAGAGCGAGCACGAAATGGAATGATGGCGAAGATGAAACTCACATCGACAGAATTCCTCCATGAGATCGCCTGACCGCAAGCCACAAATGTACCGACCACTAAACCGCCGAAGGAGCCCGATGCACGTACGCAGCGCGTCTAGACCCGACGGTATCAGATGCTGTAATGGCTCCGACTTGCAGTTCAGCAACACGGCAACAAGCGTTCGACCCGCTTGTGTGAGCTGATGAATAACGTGTACACCATCTGCACGACATGAGCAACAAGCACAAAGGACCCAAACATTACTCACAATAGGTCATGAGCCCCTTGCGCGCAATATGCATATGCGCGCGCGCGATCTCCAACGCCGACGAATGGGCCGAGATCATAGCCTCCCGCTCACTCTCCTCAGGCACATGTTCAACCCCATCATCTACTGCATGCGCAACCGTCTCCGAGAACCGATGCCGATAAATCAACAACCGCACGAAATGTTCCGCACAATACAATCGCTCGGCCTGGGTCAACCGTATCGCGTCGTCACTCCCCAGAGTCTCGCTCGTCTGCATCCACGCGGTCGGCACCCCCCGATGAATTTCATCCAGCAGCGCTTCCTCCTCCCTAAGATCCTTGCTCCCCGACCCACGCTTCGCCAGTAACGCAGCCGCCTTTTGCATAAACGGCGACGACCCATGCCGCGAGGGCGGTACGGAAAGCACGCTCTCCAACACCACGAATATCCGTATGGAATGTACAAATGCCGCCATCCGACACTCCGTCCCCGGTGGCGGTGAAAGCACCCCATCAACCGTGACATATTCGTCGTCCACAGGCGCAGGCTCCGCCACATCGCAGTCCCTCAGCCGGATCATCGGCGGACGCCCAAAGTGTGCACTGAGCTGCTTGTCCCATATATACACGCACCAGAACGTGCGCTTTCGCACCTCGTCCTCGATGGGGTCGAACAGGTCGTACGTGTCCGCGGAGCGATGCAGACCCGCGTCAACCGACACAGTAATAGCCTCAGAAAGTAATGCAGCCCCTTTCGATAGTCGACCCAAACCCACGGCGTACACTCCTGCGATGAGGTTCGCCTGGATGGTGTACAGTGTTGGTCGGTCTGCAGTAGGCAGGGTACGAAGCTTTCCAAGAAGGTCGAACCAATGCGTCCCAGCAGAGATGCTGTCGTTTGGATCTGCCCGTACGCGCGGGTCATCCATATGGCGTGACGCGAGACAGCAGATCGCGACAATAAACGTCGCGAAACCGGGCTCGCCCCACTTTTGGGGATTGCCGTAATCAGCGAGGAAAGTCGGGATGTGTAGGAAAGGGAGGATGTAATAGGACGTGGAGAGGTAGCACTGCACGAGACTGCTCCGATATTAGTTGGTAAACCAGCTAAATCGTTGTAGCCACCCACCTGTCGAGTAGTTCCGGCGCAATAGCAGCTGTTATCATAGACCATATTGTCTGTGGTTTTATGTTCGTCCTGCGAGGTGTTCTGTTCGGGAACCATTGCGGCTCTGAGGTTTTGCCAGGGTCCGACTTTGGTGACGGCTCGTTATTCGTCGCCTCTGGTACTGTATGTCGTTCGACCAAGAGATCCAGCAACGGTAAACCTGACGTCTCTCCCTGCCACCGTGTGTACCCCTCGTCGTCAAAGTAAAGGTACGAAGCGGTGAGCGACAGGCGCGTCGTGTCTTCTGACAGCACTTCGACATTGGGTGTTGCAGAGCTGACAGTAGAGAAGGCATTGGTGGTAAAGTGGGTGGATGGATTGATGATAGGGAAAGGATGCAGCGAGGGGGGAGGTATTGCTGAAGGGAACGCGGGGAAAGGGAACGCTAATGTCGAGCTTGTGGGTTCTGGCGGTTGTTTTGGGCTCACGGCGGCAGTGCCCGCGGCGAATACGGCGGGTGGAATTGCTTGGATGAGCGTCTCAAGGTGGTGCATACGGTCCTCGAGCGTCGTCGTGCGCCTGCGAATGTTAGCTAGCTGCGCAGAAGTCGTCGAGACGACTTACTTGGATTTATGTGGATGCGAGCGCTTGCCCGGCTCTTCGAAGGTACACGCAGAATTCGCAGTGATACACGCCTGGCATGGATGGCCCTCGTCACATTTTATCCGCCTCCGACTGTGGGGTAATTAGCAACCTGCTCGTCCATGGAAGTGCATTATCCTACCGACAACGGTCGCATGCTCTGCATCATATTTTAACACTTGCTGGACCCGGCCATGATATGACTCACCTGCTTAGCTTGAAGCGGCGCTCCCTGAGGACGGACGCCGTCTGCGAGTCGGGCGCGACCTCTGTCGTTACTGGAGGCATCGTAATTGGAAAGAAAGAGATGATTGTGGGGTATGTCTTCCAAACCCTTCCGTCAAAAAGATTGGGTTTCGATCGATCAAGTGACAGGAATAGGAGCCCGACGACGGATGCGCTTAGTTCAATTATTTGTACTGCGCCTAGACAACGCACGAGTCAAGGTCGAAGCAGCGAGAGCGTATTGCAAAGCAGGGCCAATGGCTCCCATGATGATGTCGATATCGCCCTTTTCGCCCAAGAGTTGCCCAAAAAAGGAACATTATGGTCAAATACGCCTGCCCGTCATGCCCCGATCCTTGTCACATGAGTGCAAGATCCTAATTTTGACTAGAGGTCTAGAGCGTTTGGACATACAGAAACCCACGCGATCATCGCGGCCAGTTGGGAACCTGTTGTACGCCACTGCGACGGTCCGCCGACAGGAAAAGGATCGCTTTGATGAAACAGGACCCGCGCCAGAAAAACGGGGGTTGATTGGCAGCAGCAGTAGCGGGTCGCTAGGAGGCGATAAAGCAGATAACCTTATTATGCACAAGATGTAACATGTACAGCGTCCTAATATCGAAGTCGAGGGCGGGAGGATGGCGCCCTTTCGCTATTGATTAAGATTGATAGCCTATCGCACGCGAATGTCAATCGCCAAGGCGAAAGAATATCATCACCTCAAGGATAAACGCCAAGGACGTCAGTTTAAGTCACTGATCTTGACGAAAAGAACTGAATGCGAGTGAGGTTAACATCTAGGTGACATTTGGAGATGATGAAAATGCTAAGATGTCTCTAAGCCTCAGCACCCAATGGCGATATGTGAGTGAAATTCCTCACCCAGGCCAATAGGAGTAGGGCACAGAAGGAGATAGCATGGGGAAATGTGCGGGGCACTGCAAACCTGACGCAGAGCGCCATAGAATCTTTCAAAGAGTTTTGTGAATATCTGAACTTGAAGGTTGATGAGAGCAATCGTCAGCCAAGGTACGTGTACACCGCCTCGAGTTACTGGATCTCTTGCAATGGGTGTTCAGCATTGTCGCTTCCTTTACAGCAACAATGTATGATTTCGGAGAGAAGGACGAAGCATATACGCGTTGCTTTTAGCTTGTCTCGCACTGACAGTAGTCTGACCAGTCAATTAAGGCCGTAATGATGGAGTTCAACGTGTACCTTCGGGACGATGCTACGGCCCGAGTTGTGCTGAGGATAGTCGGATGAAAACGGTGACCGAAGTTCGAGGGTGTCAAGGTTTTAGTTTGTGGCTTGATTGCCGGCGGTATCAAGAACACAAAATAAATCCTCTCACCAACAGGATGAACGCACATCTACACATGGCGATATCGATGTGGGAGCGGTCATTAGGACCAGTCAAGCCGATTAGCCATTGCTAGGATGCTCATCTGCATAGAAGGGGCCGAGAAGAGAGCCATCGTCCCACACGGTGAGGAATCGGCGCTATACAACGCCGGATGTGTCTCTAGGTAGCGCCCTAAGACACGTCAGCCAGCGTACCCTCAAGCGAGGTGGTGAACGTAAAAGTTAAGCATTGTGAAAGGGAGATTGGACGGATCTTGACGTGATTTCCGACGCAGCTACGGCCGATAAGGGCATTAGCCAGCATCTATCGCGTCCGGTTAGTACTCGTTGCGATTGAACAGTAAGAGGGAAGTCCTACTATACGCGCCCCAGACACGTCAACCACGACGCGATCTCAAACGCGTTTTTGGCAAGTTACAAGGACAGATGACAAGTGTCATACCATATTAACAACCGCAGGCGAACTCGTCGTCGCCTGACGCGAGTACAAAGGGTTGTGATGGGCGGAAGCAGACACGAAGCAGTGGGGTAATGGCGCCACGTGTGCGGGGTAACCCCACGCGATCGTGACAGTACGCGTCCCCCTGACTAATATGATAATGCATTCCGCACGGAGTCCCGCGCGGGATTATGCAGGGCTTGTGCGGAATAACGGCGTGATGAGATCCCGCTCACAATCACGCCTTGCGCCACACTGGAATGAATGCTGCGATCGAGACGAGGAAGTTGTGGATCTTCCTGACATTGAAAGGTTCTTGTTCTCAGCAATATCGCTCTATGACAAGCTCCTAACCTGGATTCATCGCCAGTGGCAGGTAAGTCTCCGAGAAACCCCATCAGAAATCCGTATTGTTCACCAAGTCATTGTTGCATCCTACCCTTTCCCTATATTCATCAACCCCGGCGGCCATCAGTTGCAGACCAACATCTATTACAAGGTCAAGTCTGACAGTGTCCGCTTACGAGGAAATCAATTCTGGACGCGCCGTAAGCGGACATTAGCGAGCCCACACCGGCGGCCATTCGACTCGACGGCGGATAGCAAGGCACAGATGGTATAACGTTCGAGTAGGCAAGGAGATGTATCTTTGGAGATAGTGAATCCGTGTCGTGTGGCCAAGACGCCAGATGGAAAGTACAAATGAAAGAGACTTCGTTTCACTGGAAGAACCACAAGACAGATTTCTACCCAAGAACCGACAGGAATCAATGAAACCATTTGGGTTAGTGCAAACTAGCAAAAACAATCCATCACACATAGATCTTCGCATCCGCCACACATAGAACCTGTCCACCTATCAGCTCTAGGACTTTGCACACCCAAGGGAATCGCGTACCTCTCCCGGATAAATGTTGCTACACGCCGAATTAACATTCGGGTTGTCCGCAGTCCTTTCCGACTTGCCCGAGGCATGGCGTCTGCCCAGCAAAGTTGGTGCATTGCGCGTCGATCGGCGGGTTCACAAGCGCTAGCTGGTAGCTGTAACATGAAGGTTAGATAAAGTTTGGAAGACGGGGAACAGGATATACGTGTTGTTCGCCGCAGAGATGGCGTCGCAGAAGACGCCCTCAATCATGCCAAGGTCCACGACCACATTACCACAGTCGTCGACGATCAGGAAAACCTGAGCTTGGACGACAATGAGGGCGAGAGCTGCGAAGACGACTTTGGTGAACATATTACTCTGAGAATGTGGTGGGCAGAATGAGTGAAGAAACTCGTCTGGGGCCAAGAGGAACGAGGGAAGTTTTGTAGACATAAGTCTGAGACTAAACGCCAAGTCGCCCAAGAACATGTCGGATCCGCTCTATAGTGGCATACGCTGGAGGCCTCATCACGAGTTATGACGGAGACTCTAAATGTTCTCCTTGAACTGGGATGCGCTGGGCAACGGTTCGGAAGCTTGAATAGGAGAGGCTGACGATAGTAAACCGTAACCCCACAAGATATTGGAGCCCGGTCCTCTGCATATCAACGAAGCCGACAGTTTTCGTGGATGGCTCTGTTCAGGAATTTCTCACAACTCGCGGGTAGCTACCCAGTAAATGGCAATCCAACTGAGTTGGAGCACTATACCTATAAAAAAACTGACCTGGGTCATCGAGAAGATCGTACCGTGTTCAGCGCACCACGCGCACGAGAGGCATCCAATATAAGGAAACCCATGCCCACTTGAAAGGTGCAGACAGTGTCTGTGACTCGAAATGTCAGCGACGTCGCTTGAGAGGGAGACGAAAGGCATGTTCTTTCAACTACGGAGCCAGGACTGCCGCTGGCATCTAACGCCGACGCTAAAGCACGCATAGTCTCAAGAGTCCTGGGATCACAATATCGGCATTGAATGCTTCTGCGAGAAAAACATCTGGAAGGAATTAGAGAGCAGAATCATGTCGTCCAGGGTGCGGAGAGGCGGGCATATCGAGTTCAACAGCCCAAGGCTGTCTCCTCAGGTCCAGGACGGTGCTCTTTGAAGGGTAGTTAAGTAGCACAGTGAATTTGCAGTTTACAAGTTGCCGACCCTAAAGTTAATCCACGTGATCGTTAGTACCCAGCCGGCCCGGAGGCGGTGGAAGGATAGCCTTCGTCTTGTACTGCCCAGCCTGATTCTAATATCGTTGGTCGGCGCCCGGTGGGGTTTCAGACACCATGTCGTCGTCTTTCGGAATATTCTCGTTTGCTGCTCATCGCCTCCCAGAGTGTCGACGCTGGGGTCACTGACTGTGCTAGGACATGCACCGTCGCTGGAGGCGATTTCTCCGACGCCATTTCTACGGCGAACTACGTCTCCCCGTCCGTCCATTATAACTCAAGTTCCAATTAACGGCAACAAATGTAAGTTTCTATGCATGCCGCGATCTCTTCGCTATCGTGTCAGCCACAACCTGGTCAGTCGGGTGTCCTCTATTTGACCGATTGGTTCTACTGACACCAGTCTCATGGGAAACTGACGAGAAGCTTTACGAGGGCTGAAATGATTACGACTGTGGTGTCTTCGGATTACTGGCTTACGAGGAAATCAGTACTGGACGCGTCGTAAGCCGACATTAGCGAGCCCACACCGGCGGCTATTCGAGTTCACAGCGGATCGCAAGGCACAGATGCTGTAACGTTCGAGTAGGCAAGGAGTAATGTATCTTTGGGGATAGTGAACCGTGTCGTGTAGACAAGACGCGAAAGCACAAATGAAAGAGACTTCCTTTCACTGGAAGAACCGCAAGACTCGATTTCTACCCAAGAACCGACAAGAATCAATGAATCCATTTGAGTTAGCGAAAACTAGTAAAAACAGTCCGTCAAACATAGACCTTCGCATCCGCCGCACAAAGAACCTGGCCAGGCCACCTATCAGCTCTATACGACTTTGAAAACCCAAGGGAATCACGTACCTCTGCTGGATAAATGTTGCTACACGCCGAATTAACATCCGGGTTGTTCGCAGTCCTTTCCGACTTGCCCGAGGCATGGCGTCTGCCCAGCAAGGTTGGTGCATTGCGCGTTGATCGGCGGGTTCACAAGCGTGAGCTGGTAGCTGTAACATGAAGGTTAGTTAAAGTTTGGAAGACGGGGAACAGGATATACGTGTTGTTCGCCGCAGAGATGGCGTCGCAGAAGACGCCCTCAATCATGCCAAGATCCGCGAGCACATTATTACACTGGTCGACGATCTGGAAATTCTGCGCTTGGACGACAATGAGGGCGAGAGCTGCGAAGACGACTTTGGTGAACATATTACTCTGAATGTGGTGGGCAGAATGAGTGAAGAAACTCGTCTGGGGGCAAGAGGGTTAGGGAAGTTTTGTAGACATTCTGAGACTAAACGCCAAGTCGCCCAAGAACATGTCGGATCCGCTGATTAACTTCCATTCCCAGTGGCAGACGCTGGAGGCCTCATCACGAGTTATGACTCGGTGAGATGGAGAAGCGGGAAATCCTGTACAACGGTTCGGAAGCTTGAATAGGAGAGGCTGATGATGACAGAAGGGTAACCGTAACCCCACAAGATATTGGAACTCGGTCCTCCGCATATCAACGAAGCCGACAGTTTTCCTGGATGACTCTGTTCAGGAATTTCTCACAATTCGCCGGTAGCTAACCAGTAAATGGTGATCCAACTGAGTTGTAGCACGATACCCATAAAAAACTGCCCTGGGTCATCGAGAAGATCGTACCGTGTTCAGCGCACCACGCGCACGAGAGGCATCCAATATAAGGAAACCCATGCCCACTTGAAAGGTGCAGACAGTGTCTGTGACTCGAAATGTCAGCGACGTCGCTTGAGAGGGAGACGAAAGGCATGTTCTTTCAAATACGGAGCCAGGACTGCCGCTGGCATCTAACGCCGACGTTAAAGCACGCATAGTCTCAAGACTCCTAAGATCACAATATCGAATGCCTCTGCGAGAAAACATCTGTGAACACAGATGTGTAAGCCTTGGAATAGAGGCTGCTTACATTCAGTCGTCCTCCGCTAAACCTCGGCTTCCGGGCGCCCGTGGAAGCAATACAGTACGACAGATTCGTGCGGAGTTGTTCGCGCCCAGTTCATGTCCCCTCGTAAACGGATGTTCCGCATGCATTATGGTAAGGGAGCAAATCTGTCAGCGGGAGATGCTGAAAAACGACCTTCATCAGCATTCACAGAATTTTGAGACGGGGTCTTGTGGGTCCGGGTGAGTTGAAAGTGATCCGTTGTTCAACAACATGACGAGACAAAGAGCTACCACTACAAGAATCTTACAACTCTGAACTCACGTCGTGGCGACTCTATCCACGAGACTCCGGAAAATCCCAAAAGTCAACGTGCTCTCGCGAGGTTTGGCGATGTTCGAATTGGTGTGAGCGTGCGAAATTTTCCTGCAATCAGGCCCGGGTGAACACGTGTCCCTTTCACTCGCATTATCATCATCGTCTTCTTGAAGCCTCTAGTCAATGACCGCGGCGAGACTCGACGATACCTACGGCCACACTGCGTATATGGCTTTTCCTCAGGAACTCTTCGACTGCATTTTGGAGAATGTAGTCGACCGCCACACACTCGCGAATTGGGCGTTAGTCAATCACACTTTGGGGAGGCGCTGTCAAGAGCTTCTATTTCGGAAGGTATCTCTGCGCCCTGTCTACAATAAAAAGCAATTTCAGGCATTCGTCCAACTCCTTGTGGACTCGCCACATATACGCCTCTTCATCAGAGAGCTGTCCATATACAACTTATCGGTCACCCAACAGCAGCCCACGTTTGACCGCGGCATAGGATTCGTAATCTCCAGCGTCGTCAATCTTACCCACATCTTGTTGCAATTCGAGGTACCTTGCTGTGTACACCGAAAGGACCTCCCAGACTTTCTTACCACAACTGTGCGCCCGGCGCTTCGGCAGCTGCGGCATCTGTACTCCGTCACCTTCTCCGACGGCGATGGTTGTTTGACACAAAATGTCGTACACCTGTTTAGGGCCTGTGATGGATTAACAGCTGGCAAAATCGTGGTCAAGGATTGTGATGGGATCTTCTGTGCCAAGCCATCCGTCGCCGACAACCTACTGTCATTCCCCAACGTGACCGAGATCGAGTTCCTTGCACGGGGGTTGGATGCGTCGTTCCTTCACCCATGGCTATCTTATCCATCAAAAATCTTTCCCCGGCTGCGTATCATGACCATTGGGGTCTCCGACAGTTGGGGAGTGAAGGACATGCACCTTAACCTGCTCCCACCGCAAGGACTCCCCGGACTGCGCTGTTTTAAAACTGTGTGGCACGCGTTCATACCGGATTACCTGCGGAAACCAAGTGGTTAGGTCTCGTTGTTTCGCATCTGTGTTCCCGTAGCTGAACTCCGTCAGAACCGAACTCCGCGGCGGAGGAAATAATGCCAATGCTAGCAATTGGTACTTTCCCCGAAGTGATTCTCGAATACCGCGTAGACGTCTACAATGATATTGCCGTTCTTTGGTGGTGCCGTGTGTTCGGACACCTGGAAATGAGCGTCATTGAGAACCTCAAGCTCGTCGTGTACACAACGGGCGGGGATCTGACCAGTCTCGAACCATGGGCTAAGCTGGATGGGATACTTTCCAGTTGGAGATTCCGTTCGTTGAAGGAGTTCACGGTACAATTTTGGGTGACTCCCTTCGAAGGACCTGGGGAGCGCCAGACCGGTGGACGGGTGGAATTGCCGAGGTTGGAGTTTCCGGAGGTGTCAAGGAAGGTGAAGACCCGGATCTTCATTGACTCTTCACTAGTGCCAGAATTCTGGTTCGACTCGCCCTGTTAATCGTAAATACCATGGACAGTGTATCATTGTACGCTACGTGTGTATCTGTTTTCTTGACGGAGGACTGGTTCATGACCTGGCCAAAAAGAAAGATAGACGGAGCAACGAGGGTAACGATTGGGATGCGGCATAGCACTCGAAAATGAGAGCGGTCCCGATAATTTATTGAACGAATGGCCGACCTAGTGCGAGACACATAATGCCGCAGTTTTTCATCAGTGCTTCGCGGACGTTTCTAGTAAAAACGACGAGGTTAATGTCACTGTTCCCCCGTATGGTATAAGTAACCCATATTATTATAATCTACTTAACATCCTTGAAAGGATTCAGAAGAACAAACCCTCCAGCCGACGCATTAGTAGGGTAGTATGTACGCACTGCCGAAGACACCACAGTCGTAATCATTTCAGCCCATGTAAAGCTTTTCGTCAGTTTCCCATATTAATTGTGACACTGGTGACAGTAGAACCAATAGGTACGACGGTCAAATAGAGGACACCCGACCAGGTTATGGCTGACATGAGAGCGAAGATTGGCATCAGATCGGACTGTGAAAAGAGAGGCGGCATGCATACTAGAAAATTACATTCGTTGCCGTTAATTGGAACAGGTAATGGACGGACGCGGGGACGTAGTTCGCCGTAGAAATGAACGATATTAGAATGAGGCAGTGGTCTTAACCATCCTGCCACCGCCACCTTCCGGGCCGGCTGGGTGGTGACTCACGATCACGTGGATTAACTTTAGGGTTGACCCAACTTGTCGTCAACTGTCATTCAAGTCAGGTTTTAGCAACTTGTAAACTGCAAATTCACTGCGCTACTTGACTACACTTCAAAGAACATTGTCCTGCACCTGCGGAGACATCCTTGAGCTGTTGGACTCGATATGCCCGCCCCTCCGCACCCTGGACGACATGATTCTGCTATCTAATTCCTTCCAGGATGTACTAAGTCTAGTTTCGAGTGCTACTGCATGTCGTCAAGAATCTGCACGGCGTCCACTGGAGAAGATTTAGATGTGTGCAACTCAAAGGTAATATATACAAGTATTCGAGTCTTCTTTTCTGAAACGTCCTTCAGGCTTCCCCATTGGAGGTTGAGTGGCATCCCGGGATGTTGATGCGCTCCGCGGGGGGTTCCTGTTCTGGCTGGCGACTAGTCTTCAGCATCGAAGAGCAGGTCTAGGACCTGACTACGAATTGAGCAATCGGACGGGTACGTGTGGGTCGACTTCATCTATTTTCCATCATATACTCTACGTATTCTCGCAGTCTGCTTGCATTCTTTTTCTTATTCTTTAATCTTAAGACAGGGTCGGCGGAGAGTGGACCGCCTCAGCGCTCATCGCCGCACAGACATCGCCAATCGCCCACACTCAATTAACCCTGTACCTTCCCCACCGAGCCGTCCAATCTCTCCTTTCTGACTCGCCTTCTCGCTGCTCACTTCGCCTAGTCGATTGTTGGCTTATCGCTATCGTTATCTTGCCGGCGTATTGCCGGTCATGAGGTTTGATTCCGAGTCGCAGAGCTATTTATAAAGTCGGTGTCCCCACTTGAGAGCTTGCACTTCGACCACCATGTCAGACGACAAGCACGCACATCCAGGCGAACAGTCTCGAGGAACGGACGTAGGCGAGGACGACAGCGATGTCGTCGTCGTTGATTGGGATGGGCCGAACGACCCGGAGAACCCGAAAAAGTACGCGAGATCTATATTCCGTGGTGGAATGGGCGACTGATTCAGGGTAATGCAGCTGGTCGTATGAGAAGAGATGGCGTGCGACGATTGCGGTGTCATTGTTCACATTCGCGAGTACGGTTACGTCGTCGGGCATAGCGCCTGGGAGCAGCAAAATTGCGGAGGAATTTGGGATCACTAGTCAACCGATAGTTGCAATGACCGTGTCGATATTTGTGCTCGCATATGGTAGCTTTCATCTTCCGTTTAATCTTCCTTGCGCGTTCTTTCCACTTACGCGATTCTAAAGCAATTGGGCCTTTGGTTCGTCTTTGAAACTAGAACACACTCTGGCTGCTAATATCGCCTAGTTCATGGCGCCTCTTAGCGAAATCTACGGCCGTACTAAAGTCATTCAGCTCTCCAATCTCTTCTTCTTTGGTGAACTTCTTCGTACTCCTGGAATAGATGAAGCTAACTTCCATTTATAGCTTGGAACATGGCCTGCGGTTTTGCACAAAACAAAACCCAGCTCATCATATTTCGTTTCCTCGCTGGTCTAGGCGGTAGCCCACCGCTTGCAGTAGGTATGGGTGTACTCGGCGACATGTGGCGCGCAGAAGAGCGTGGCCGAGCAAGCGCGACATATTCACTGGCACCTCTCATGGGCCCCGTCATTGGACCCGTCATCGGCGCGTGGATTTCGGCGCGTACGACGTGGAGATGGGTGGTGAGCATTCCTTCTTCCTACAATGTATACTCTTAATCTCTCCTAGTTCTGGTCGACGTGCATATTCGCCATGGCCGTGCAAGTCATGGGATTGTTTTTCTTACGCGAAAGTGAGCGTGTTTTGCATGATATCGGCTACTCGGTTCATCTTTTCCCGGTGTTCACAGCGTTCGCTCCTGTGCTACTAGAGCAGAAAATCGCGCGGTTGCGTAAAGCGGAGGAGCCGGAGAAGGGAGCGCTGAGGTATAGAACCGTGTTTGAAGCGTCAGAGACGCGAAGGTAATGTGGGAATAGCTACTTCTAGCTAATTTGCTAACGTCCAACTAGCTGGCAGCACATCTTCTCGAAAGCCCTACGCCGCCCATTTGCCCTGTTCATGCACGAATCCATCGTTCAGCTTCTCGGACTGTACATGGCATTCATCTATGGTATATTCTACAGTGCGTACTACTCATCCATTTCGCTCCACACTAGTTCACGTCTGCGCGCTAGTTTACCTGACGACTATACCCACCATATTCCGAGACGTGTACCACCACCCGCCGGGCGTAGCTGGGCTGCACTACTTCGCGCTCGGGATCGGGTTGATATTCACTTCACAGCTCAATTCGCGTACAATGGATACGGTGTATATTTACCTGAGAGACAGGAATGGGGGCATTGGGGAGCCAGAGTTTCGAATTCGTGAGTTACGCACTGGGTCATTGGCATCGACTGACTGGTCCACAGCATCAATGTTCCCCGCATCGGTGCTATTTCCTATCGGGCTCCTCGTGAGCGGGTGGGCGGCGGAGAAGCAGCTTCATTGGATTGTGGTCGACGTGGGGATGGCGCTTGTGGGCGCAGGTATGATTCTTAGCTTTCAGAGTATTCAGACGTATTTGGTGGATACATTTACCCTGTTTGCTGCTTCCGGTTAGTGAACCCGCCTTCCGATGTAGCTCGATATTGACCGTGAACGTAGCGTTAGCAGCAGTGACGTTCATCCGGTCGGTATTTGCATTTGGGTTCCCGCTGTTCTCGCCGGCCATGTATGCGAAGCTGGGATATGGGAAGGGAGATACGATTTTGGCCGTGTTGGCTATCGTCATCGGATGTCCTTCGTGAGTACCTGACTAAAGTCTGGAGACAATGCTCATCGTGCTCTTGAGGCCTTTCTTGTTTTGGAAATACGGCAAGGCCGTTCGAATGAGAAGTCGACATACGATGAAACCAGTTGTATCATAATACCTACGATGGCTATATGAAACCAAGTATATAGATGTGCGAGAATAGAGCAAATAAGTAGTTCAAGTAATGTGATATTTAAGGACGTGGGGGAGCTCTAAGAGTAGCGCCGCATCAGAGTGAGGCCGGGCGTATGGAGGTCGATGCGTTATCTTGAGAGAGTGATGTTAACTTGTCCTGACCGTTTCATCACCGTTGCTCTACAACCCTGCTTGGAGCCACATTCAAAAGGAGAGAGGTCTGGTTCATGGATATACTCAACGCGGTTACTTGACTGAGTGGTTAACAAACAGAGATGCCTTGAGTAGTAATGGATACAGTGGGATAGAAATACATGTGCAGGGAGATGAAATGTCCGTCTACATCGCCATGGAGATGCCTACAAGTGCAGGCCATAGAATAGCGACAAAGCGATTAAGGTCGAGGTCTAGGCGTCGCGAAGCCGAGTTTAACTCGGATATGGTAGTGGCAGAGCTGACATCTGCGATTGAGGAGGAGATTGTTGCGGGCGTGAGGGTATAAGAGTTTGAGGAGGAGACGCTAGGTATAGAGGAGGCCTGAAAGGCGAGCTGCGCTTCAGAGTAGGTTTCCGAGGATTGGGTTTGGACGATGCCTTGGATGGTAAAGTTGGAGGTGTAGACGATCTTGTGGGGCTTTGCAGAGATCATGCGCATGGTGCTACAAATAAACGCCTTGCGTCAAATCAAAGGTAAGCGACTTACTAGACGTTTCCGATGTACGGCAGGTCGCGAGAAAGGTAGACCGTGTATGTCCCGGATTCTGGATTAACATTACGCGCCAAAGTCGTGATATAAGTCTAGACAACAGTGATAAAGGCTCTGCAGAGCGATAAAACACAGACGCGTACGTTTTCGCCAGCAAAGAGTTCGACCTTGAACGGGCCCATGGGTCCTGATGGGGGATCGTCGTTCCATTCGAGCACGGCGGGCTGCCCAGCAGTGTACACCGTGTCGCGCACCGGCCGAGTTGGGTAGATCGCAGCGTTGGCGACGGCGGCTAGAGCGAGCGTGACGGTGAGCAGAGAGATCGACATGGCGGAGGGAACAACTAGCGTGGTCTGCATTTTGGATGAGCTGGCAACAAGTGATCTTTGGCTGATACACACCTCCATCGTTGGGCCTGGCCTCGTCGTCGTCGCGATCCCTCTCATCCGCTACTGCTGCGCGCTAGGCGGGTCATCTCCTCTTCGTCTTCGCGTGGCTGTGCTTAGTCGTTCGTGTGCTCTTCGTGGGGCGTGCTGTCTCTCGTGTGGCTGGGTGTCTTCTCTTCTTCGTGGGTCGTGGTGTTGGCTCAAGGCGCGTCAAGCGGCTCAAAGTTCAGGTCGCGGGTTCCATTCAGAGGCAAATCAATATATTTTTATAGCGTTAATCTAGACTACCGTGGCGCTAGATCGAAATTCAGTGGCCCAGCTTTGTCCTGACCCATCACAAGTAAATTAGAGGGTCATTATGGAACGTATTCTACCATTACTCTGTGCTATATCGAGCCACTCATTCTGTTCGCCAAATTCGGAAAGGGGCGAGGCTACTAATTGTCCAACTGCTGGGCCTTGGTCTCCGCAACGATGGCAGGCGCTTCGGGGAATCGACGAGTCAAAAGGCTTCGGAAAGGCAGAGGTCGTCTGCATGCTACATTAGTACTTGCGCGTCTGAAAGGATAGGCGACTTACAAAACAAGACCTTCGATCGAGCACTTCATGCTGTCCAGCACCATGCGCTTTCCGGACGTCGACATTTAGAGTCCATAGTATGCCTGATGGTATAAGGAGATGACCCCACAGCAGGTATGAAAGGACCTACAAGTGATGTCGATGAAAAGTGAATTAGTTGCGACATGTCTGCCGATGCAGACGCGACGACCGAAGCCCTAAGACGAGAGTTAACCCAAATCAAGGACGAACAGCAAGTCGACTCACAAAAGTCAAGTGGCCCGATCGGGATTCGGACAAGAAGATGTCTAATCCCGGATCCGACGTCAACACTCGCCGAAATACGAGTCTAAAGCAAGACGTCAATTTCATTAGCACAGACTAGAAAGACCAAAGCTCACCATGGCGTGCCAGAGCGCGACGGGCCCCCACGTCGTGCGAGAGGGTTCACAACAATAACCCTCCTCCCAGTGCTCGCCTCAAAGTCGAGGATCATCCCGACCTCGCGCTCACGAATCGCGCCACATCTGCCGGGTGTAGTAAACGAACGACATGGCCTAAACCTCCTAGCCGCGTTCCTTCTATTAACGTCGTTCCGTATGCGTACACTTCGTCTAAGGTCCGAGATC
Organism: Hymenopellis radicata; assembly: GCA_015501595.1. Lineage (NCBI taxonomy): Eukaryota > Fungi > Basidiomycota > Agaricomycetes > Agaricales > Physalacriaceae > Hymenopellis > Hymenopellis radicata. Next base: position 116,453 of record JADNRX010000042.1, read on the forward strand.
AGCCTATCAAGCATTGGTCCAAAGTCATAAACTCACCTTCGCACGACGAGCTGGACAGCGATGTCCTAGCTGGGTACACATTCTTCAAGTCGTCATCCATCAAAGGCAGGGGTTGTCCTCTTTGTTGGGGTTTCGACGTGCCCAACATCAGGCGATCCGCGGCCATAGTCGCTTCTCGGGCGCGTTGACAACGGCCTGACCATGCTAAGTGCGTCAAAGATGAGACGCAGAGGTCGTGGTGACGAAGGACGATATGCTACAATAATTCTTAGGTTAAGAGTCAAAGCTAGGTTGGAGATAAAACACGCACCAGCTGCAGACGATGCACCCAACGCCGTCTAAATGACGTCTCCATGTCGGGGTTCACAATAATGTCGCGCCTGAGCGACTCCGCCAACGCGCTACACGAGAATATAAGCAAATGTCATGTCATGAAAAGTGGGTAGTGCACCTTTGAGTGCCCGCCAAACCACAATCCTACCACGGCGTCCAACAACGTGAGATACGGTCCACAGGCGCAGAGTTGTCAAATATCACACCCACCGGCGCGAAACCAAATGGGATGGACCGCGTCACGAAGACAACGTTCCAGACGACGTGGACAAGGTCGACCATAATCCTGGTGTCTGTCGAAGGCGTAATTAGCCATCCGGGCTATCTTCAGCATCATGAGCCAGTCTAGACGACGAAATCAGCTTTTGAAGAAATGAGTCGAATTTAAAAGTCTCACCTCAGCATGACGAAGTCAACGACGGGGTCCATACTTGAGATACAGCGGCTCCAAGGTGTAAACCTTCAAACTACCGAAGGACTGCCGGTTCGGAGTCATAATCCCGACGTAGCGTCCATACTCCCGCTAGAGTGTCGTCCGCCAACGAGCGAGCATAACTACACATGGAGCGGCACACATCGGTCGTGGTTGTCCAAGGAGCAGAAGCGTGTCGACTTGTTCAACGGCGTGGAGTATGGTCCAGAGCGGCGGGAAGCCAAATGGGAAAGTCCCGTGTCCCGAAGACAACATCATCCCGAACGTCGCAGGCTGCGGAGACATTAGTAAAAGTGTACACAAAACAAGGTCCACTTACCATTCAAGACCAAATCCTCATGCTTGTTGTCCAAGTCGAGTCGCTTGGGGACGGTACTAGCGGGCTTGAACAAGTCGTAACGCCATGGGAGGAAGGGCGTGTATCTATAGCGACGGTAAGAATGGTGCTGTGGAAAGGCAAGCAGTAGAATGGTACGTACCGTCCAAGCTCAAAGCAAGACCCCGACCACCTGCTCGACGTCTGGCGAAAAGGTTGGAGATTAAATCCAGCTAGAACGACGACGTACCAAGGAAATGGTAGGCCAAATTGTATCCATTGGACGCGTCGTGCTAGACGGTGCAGACAAATGTTCTGCAAAAAGTCGTTAGCGTGGAGGAGAAGACCAACGAAGCGGCGTTGAAGAGTGATGAAAACGGCGCCGTGAGAGCAGCACTATAAGAAAGCGGTACTGAGCAAGGGAATCGACAATGATGGCAGGAGGAAGAAACCGTACCATCCTTGGACAACCCGCGACTGGCCGGCAAAGTCGGAGTCCCGCGCTCCAGCCCTTGACGACGACGTCCCATTGCTACAGGAAAAGTCAGAAATACGGCAGAACAAGGAGCTGTAGAACGAACCGTCGGTGTTGAGAACTTCAAGACCGCGACGGTCTGTCCAATGTCTAGGAAAAGGGCGGCGAGTAAGTATGGCTATGGCGAATAAGAACAAAGACACACCAAGCGAGTACTAGGAGCATGCCAAACTTGAGGATGGTAGGCGCAAGACGTCGTGCCCGTCGCGGCAGACGATGCCAAAGAAAATTCTGCAAACTTGTCAGCGAGCTGCTTGAGGATAAAAGCAAGAAACAGACATACCGCAGCATTGAAGGATGAAGAGGACGACGCTGAGAGAAGGCGGTTGTGAGCAAGGAAATCGAAGATGATGGTAGGAGGAAAGGACCGGACTTGTGACGCTCAACGTAACCAGTCACGTTTTAAGCGCGTCGGGAACGCGTTGGCGAGAACGCTGCAGACGACGATGAGGAGATATCTATGAGCAGGGTAAGAAACTGAGAGTGATAGTACAAGGTAGGCAGAGTACCATAGGAGAGCAACGGAGAGAGGGAAGGATGGGAGAGGGAATGGAGGATACCAACAAATTCCCTTCGCCTTTTATTGCACTTTCAAAGCTTCTAGATTCCATCAGACACGGATATTCAACCGTGTAAGCGAATGCGATCATGCGCGACCGTCGGACCTAACGAAATCTTTCCAATATTCGGGCGCATATCATACCGCCACACAATCTCGCTAGCTGTTAATTCCTCGCCCTGAGCGCGCGAGATCCAGAACAATAGAATTGAGTAACATAATCTCTGAAATTTGACATGGTCAGACTCGATGAAGAAGGAGAATACAAGATAAATGGAACTTACCTTGTCCTCCAGAACGCACCGTATCGACTTTCCCGTCCTCGACACAATCCTCCAAGGATCAAAATGCTGGAGTTAAGTGCAGGGCCTACCATAATGATCTGATGGGAGTAATAGAGCGGCGTCTGGACTCGGGGATACTGAAAACTTCCTGCTTGGTCTCTTCAGCCGGACAAGCGCAACGCTTCGCGTTGCTAATTAGACCGTCCTGGGAACAGAGAAAGGCTCCGGTTACGTTGTGATAACATGTGAAATCAGTCAGCGTGAAATGAAGCCCGTTGAAACGCGGAAAAAGTACGAACCTTGTCTGGACATTGCTGACATTGGGCGAATGGAACGTTCACGCGGGACTGGAGTTGTTCACCGGCGAGATTCAAGTCGCAGATACTCTAGTCAGGATACATACACCTAATGGAGCTGCCAGATCTACGATAATCCAGCGGGAAACATGTTTTCACGAAAAGTCTCAGCGGGACGGAGGAGGAAGACGAGCTCTGTCGTCATTTCCCCACATCCGAGGTGGACCAGATAAGATTGTTAACGCGTCATAGGGTCCAGGAGATCCTCGTGCTATCGATGTGCAGGGTCCAGACGCGTCGCTGACCCTCTGACGCGAAAAAGTCGTCTTCTGAACGCGCTCTCCAGCGAGGCGACCATCGGAATTCGAATTACGTAAGGCACAGACCAACATCCAGGTAAATTCAGGTCGTCTAGAGGTCGGAGACTGTGGGAGGGCACGAAGGTCAGTTAGTGTAAGTGTCTTGAAATCGGACACGTTGTGGTTCGACTTCAAGGGATGCCGATCACTTGGGGATACTATGCCCGTATGGCACCATTCAACGCCGATGTTTTACCGCTAATTCCGAGCCGATTGAACGCCTGGAACGTTGACATGACATGGGATACCCGCTCAGCAAGCGGAGGTAATACTTTTCATTGGCTGCTTGAAATCAACTTGGCCACCCGACGGACATCATCTTCTAGGTCCATTCTATCGATCGCGACTGGTTTTGGGGCCGCCAGATCGCGTCGTCGCAAGAGACTTTTGTTGGATGTTTCGGGGAGATAGACTTCCCCGTAACCTTCAACAGGTGGGTTCTCTCCTTGTTTGTGTTTTAGTCCGACTTGGGGTGTTTACCATGTTTTAGTAGTATCATGTACTACTCTCTCTAGGGCACTTAGACGGCTGTAGGGAGCTTCAACGATGTGTAATTCGTGATATACATGTTTGTTGTCTCTTGGAAGTAACACTATTCTTGTCCAGGGTACGTAGTTTCATTACATTTGCACATAAGAGATTTAGACAACTCAAGTTTCATTCAGCCCGTATCTACGACATGCTTATCGAGATCTACACAGATATAGGGTACTCTAATGCGAACGAAGAGGCGCTGTCCGCGCTGTCCGTCGCCTTGCCAGAAGTGGGCTCCCAGCAGAAACTCATACCCGCACAGCAGAAACCAACGTAAAAGCAGGGTACGATACGGCGAAATTAACGCGCCGTGGATACGAACTATAACTGAGTTAGCTCCGCGAAAATATCAAAATAAATGAGGCACGAACCGAAATGAACATAGCCTGTCGTCAACGTCGCCGTCCTCTAAGCGAAGTAGAGGCACGTCGCCCGTGAGTGCATACTCGTGTTGTACAAGCAGAGATTCAATGTCGAAGCCGTCTGCGGGTGGATGTGAACTGTGGCGCGGAATATCCAGAACCATTGTTATCCGAGCAGTGAAGAGCTCGCAGCGCGAGCGCAGAGGTGGAAGTGCCGCTGCCCACCGCGTATCCGTAGCGTTTCAGCTAGAGGAATCAGTCGTCAGTGCAATACACCCGACAGAACACGATAACGTACAACTCCAATTCATATTCAACGTGTCCCGAAGCGGACATAAAGCCGAGCTCCGTCAGATCCAGATCGCCATCAGCAGCTGGATTCAGCCGAAGACTGGGCGCAGTCCATGCTCCAATTCGAGGAATTCTGGATGGATTGAGAGACTCTAGCGAGAGCGCCGGGGCGAGAAGTTGATGGAGATAGGATCGAGGTGATATTTCCAAATGTTCACGACTCGTCGATAAGAGCGGCATTGCCGGGCGAACGAAAGTCGAAGCGTGGCGTCTAGTATCGGAACAACAACATAATCCCAGCAGTGAGAAGCTTGCAGGGCAAGCGCAGCGGCGGCAGCGCCGCTGCTCACTGCGTTTAACACAATATAATCGCGCTGGCGCCGGGCGAATGAATTAGCACGCGAATGCAGGGAGAACAAGGTCACGTACCTTGACAAGTTCTTCACCAACGCGTCCCGATTGGTCTATAACCCCGAGCCCAGCAAGATCCAGATCTAAATCAACTCCGCTAACGCCAGAACGGCTAAATTTGATGATAATGGAGCTGAGGAACTAACGGAAAGAAGTCAGAATTCAATGTGAAATTTAAGTCACAGATTCGCACCTTTTTCTCAGAAAAAAAGCCGGGCCGGCGAGGCCAACAGACGCCATAGGATTTACGACATGGCATGTCCCAAAGTCATGGAGCTGTTCCTTGAGTTCTTTGAACGTGTAAGGAGGCGGCGAAGCCGCCTCGACTAATGGCAAGTGGTGAGATGAAAAGCATCGCGAAATACGGAGTGAAACGTACCTTATCTGATGGCGCTAGATGTAGATCTAATGAAATGTAGTTAGAAATGAAAGATCAAAATGGGGTCAAAACACGCACCTTTTCGCCTGGATCAAAAGCCCGTCCGGCGAGGACATTACGCTTGCTCTATATCAAAGCTCGGTTTCCATAGAAACGTCGTCATTTTCTGTACATGTAGACGCCTAGTCGAGGCGGTGGCGAAGCCACCGCGGTCCATCCATACGTCCTCTGCCGAAATCAGCCTCCAGATCAGTACCGCCAAGGGAAGAACAACGTACAAAGTTGAGGACGTAGTGACAGGAAACCTAGCATCAAATCAGCCTAAAACGACGCGAAAAGAATAGGAAAAAAAGTACCTTTCCCCAGAAACCCAAGCCTGGCCGGCGAGGCCGTCCAAGCTGTTCTCATCTCAACGGCTCCATTCTTCACAGTCAAACCTCCAGGTGTAGTTAAGTCGTTGATACTAGAGGCGCCGCAGGCGCCGACGCGTCCAGTCTGAACGAAAAGAGATTTGTGCTGGATGCGCGCTGCATGTTTAATCAGTGATATCGATGGCGCCGCGAAAGGAAAACTCGCAAGCTTCAGGGACGTTCGAGACCAATATCTAGCCTCAAATGAGCGTCAAACCCGCGAAATAAAAATGCTGAAAGACGTACTTTTCCCAAAATCCAAGCCTGGCCGGCGAGGCCGTCCACGCTGCTCTAATATTCGGGCTCCGTTCTTCGCGCTCGAAAGACATTCATAGAAGAAGGATTTGATGTTATACAAGGCGCCGTAGGCGCCGACGCGTCGTATCTGTGAGGAATGAGATTTGTGCGCAAGTAGATGATGGTAGAAGGCTAACCATCAAGTTGCCGGATTGGGATAAACTATCATAAAGACGATCGACGTCTTCTGCCTCTGCCCGTCATGAGCGCTGACCGTCATGTCGCTCCGGCGTCTTCATAACCGACCCTTTGGATCTTTTACGCTCGGCTCCTTTTGATGCTGATGGGTGTCTGCAGGTCCATCCTTCGTCAGTTCTTTTCGAATGATGTGTAACGCGACTACACACCTTGGGACACTGTCTTCGCCAATCTTCCTCCTCCTTTTCCTCGCTCTCTTCTCTCAGAAAATCCGACCTTGGTTCTGGATGAATTGAGTCGGTCTCCCTCTCTGAAACGTGTCAACCGTGCCTTGTATGACTCGCACTGGACGTACCGTCACCACGCTGCGCGACTTCTCAGACTTGCTCCAACTTTTGACCGCGGATCTCGACGCATTGAGCGCGTCCACCGATCTACGTCGTTAGAACAGTCGGCTTCCTGCTCAGTAATCTCGACATTCTCGAACACCGCGAAGACTACCGGATTTCAGCATGCGAACGGGATGCTGGGATACTGTGCTTACTAGTTACACGAAACGGAAATATCTGGTGATCTGTTAGCTCTCAACTGAGGACATCGCCGAGGTGAACTTCCCTGTCTTCTCGCGAACAATGCTAACATGACTCCAATCCCAAGAACGCGCTGAGACGATAGAATCTCAGCAGGCGAGCGGTGTGAAGGTGAATATGACCTTACCTCAAAAATGCGCCGTTTCTGGAAACAACGGCGACGACGACAGTGACGGTAAGAGGGAAAGACAGATCGGCGAGTCCAAGCTGACATTCGTCCACAGATCGAATTCAGGTCCCCGCCAGATGAATATTCCCGTGTGTAAGATGCGTTTTAGCGCCCGATCGTCGCCTTGACACACACTTTGCTCAGGTCCCCGTCTGGAGGATATTCTGTGGCGCGAATAATGTGCGAAGGTATATTCCTTCAAGTATCCAACTTACTGCTGACTCCTAGCATGTCAAGGAGCGCTGGAACCAAGCCTTCAAAATGTGTATCGAGGTAGGTGTCGTCATTCTGTAATATTCCATGCATCAGTAACCAAACCCGCCCTGCAGTTTACGGGAAGTGCGGCTAATACCACATTCCTTTTCTTGAGCTACACTGCTCTAGAAGTCGGGCAGAATACCAAGATGTGTATCTATCGATTCGTAATGACCAGCCGCGTCGAACTACACCACGGGAGCGAAGATACGTTGAGATTAAAAGTTTGGCCACATTAGCGGTTCTGAGATGTGACGGAGCGAGCATACTGTGGATGAGTCACTTGCTTAGTGATTTCGGGTCCAGACGCCCGCCCACTATATCAAACCTTAACTGGGAGCGCGTATAAAGGACATCGGAAACCATGAGCAATCCATCACCCACCTTTTCTTCCTGCCGTTATGCTGCTGCTATGCTTGCCCATGTTGTCGCCCTGCTCTTGTAAGTGCTTCTTCCTTTACCGTCACCACGACCTGACTTGTTGGTTCTCCGTCGCATCAGTCTTTTCGCGTCTCGATGCTATCATCGTCGTCGGACTCTCTTCAGCTGCTTTGATTCCTGCTTCCTCGATGGTAAGTGTGTCTTGCCGTGTACCGTTATCAGTATCTGACTTGTTGATAGTCTAGACATCTACATAGCAGGTGTCTGCGGTGACTCGCGACCTCTGATTCACATTCTGTGTCTACTCGTCGTACAGTACGTTTCCCGCACTAACGACTAGGTACTCGCTGCTCGGATCTGCCTCGACTCGCGGGCTTAAGTGCTACTAGTCGTCGGCAGCACGGTACGTCGCAGTGACTCGCATCAAATGCACTGATTAAACCTTTTAGCTGTCCGTGTGTGCTGGGGCAAATACCACAGCTTCGGCTGCCCAAGACGGGGACTGCGCGAGCCAGGATTTGGGATGGTGGGGGTCGTTTTGCCTCCATCCGAACCGACCTTGCGCGCAGATGGTATTTAGCCTGGTATCCTGCCCGCCCTCCTTGGAGCAGCGCAATCAGCACCCGAGACACCTTTTTTTTTAATTCTAGCTGTGAGAGATCTGATGCTGCACTCACCAGCCCCATCCCTGGGTAACGGACCTCTTCCGGTTTGAATCTCGGCCGAGAAGACCAGCTCGACTTAGCAACGCACTACGCTCCTAGTGGCCATTTATTTCGATTAGCTTGTAATTACTATATTAGGACTACTCTGCCACAAAATACATTCATTTGAACACGAAACTTCTCCTTTGAGACTACCACACGCAGCCACCCACGAAGAAGACACAGCCCACGAGTGCAAGATCTCTCTTTAGTCCTGGGTACTGATTCAGGGAATGCAGCTGGTTGTATGAGAAGAGATGGTGTGCGACGATTGCGGTTACATTCGCGAGTACGGTTACGTCGTCGGGCATAGCGCCTGGGAGCAGCAAAATTGCGGAGGAATTTGGGATCACTAGTCAACCGATAGTTGCAATGACCGTGTCGATATTTGTGCTCGCATATGGTAGCTTTCATCTTCCTCTTGATCTCCCTTGCGCGTTCTTTCCACTTACGCGATTCTAAAGCAATTGGGCCTTTGGTTCGTCTTTGAAACTAGAACACTCTGGCTGCTAATATCGCCTAGTTCATGGCGCCTCTTAGCGAAATCTACGGCCGTACTAAAGTCATTCAGCTCTCCAATCTCTTCTTCTTTGGTGAACTTCTTCGTACTCCTGGAATAGATGAAGCTAACTTCCATTTATAGCTTGGAACATGGCCTGCGGTTTTGCACAAAACAAAACCCAGCTCATCATATTTCGTTTCCTCGCTGGTCTAGGCGGTAGCCCTCCGCTTGCAGTAGGCATGGGTGTACTCGGCGACATGTGGCGCGCAGAAGAGCGTGGCCGAGCAAGCGCGACATATTCTCTAGCACCTCTCATGGGCCCCGTCATTGGCCCCGTCATCGGCGCGTGGATTTCGGCGCGTACGACGTGGAGATGGGTGGTGAGCATTCCTTCTTCCTACAATGTATACTCTTAATCACTCCTAGTTCTGGTCAACGTGCATATTCGCCATGGCCGTGCAAGTCATGGGATTGTTTTTCTTACGCGAAAGTGAGCGTGTTTCCACGATATCGGCTATTCGGTTCATCTTTTCCCGGTGTTCACAGCGTTCGCGCCTGTGCTACTAGAGCAGAAAATCGCGCGGTTGCGTAAAGCGGAGGAGCCGGAGAAGGGAGCGCTGAGGTATAGAACCGTGTTTGAAGCGTCGGAGACGCGAAGGTAATGTGGGAATAGCTACTCTTAGCTAATTTGCTAACGTCCAACTAGCTGGCAGCACATCTTCTCGAAAGCCCTACGCCGCCCATTTGCCCTGTTCATGCACGAATCCATCGTTCAGCTTCTCGGACTGTACATGGCATTCATCTATGGTATATTCTACAGTACGTCCTACTCATCCATTTCGCTCCACACTAGTTCACGTCCGCGCGCTAGTTTACCTGACGACTATACCCACCATATTCCGAGACGTGTACCACCACCCGCCGGGCGTAGCTGGGCTGCACTACTTCGCGCTCGGGATCGGGTTGATATTCACTTCACAGCTCAATTCGCGTACAATGGATACGGTGTATATTTACCTGAGAGACAGGAATGGGGGCATTGGGGAGCCAGAGTTTCGAATTCGTGGGTTACGCACTAGGTCATTGGCATCAGCTGACTGGTTCACAGCATCAATGTTTCCGGCATCGGTGTTATTTCCTATCGGGCTCCTCGTGAGCGGGTGGGCGGCGGAGAAGCAGCTTCATTGGATTGTGGTCGACGTGGGGATGGCGCTTGTGGGCGCAGGTATGATTCTTAGCTTTCAGAGTATTCAGACGTATTTGGTGGATACATTTACCCTGTTTGCTGCTTCCGGTTAGTGAACTCGCCTTCCGATGTAGCTCGATACTGACCGTGAATGCAGCGTTAGCAGCAGTGACGTTCATCCGGTCGGTATTTGCGTTTGGGTTCCCGCTGTTCTCGCCGGCGATGTATGCAAAGCTGGGATATGGGAAGGGAGATACGATTTTGGCTGTGTTGGCTATCGTCATAGGATGTCCTTCGTGAGTACCTGAAGAAAGTCTGGAGACAATGCTGATCATGCTCTTGAGGCCTTTCTTGTTTTGGAAATACGGCAAGGCCGTTCGAATGAGAAGTCGACATACGATGAAACCAGTTGTATCATAATACCTACAATGGCTGTATGAAACCAAGTATATAGATGCAGATCGTACGATATCTGCGAGAATAGAGCAAATAAGTAGTCCAAGTAATGTGATATTTAAGGACGAGGGGCAGCTCTAAGAGTAGCGCTGCATCAGAGTGAGGCTGGGCATATGGAAGTCGATGCGTTATATATCATGCTTGAGAGATGTTAACTCGGCAGGTAGAATTTGCCGTGCACGTTCAACGGTCAACACGCACTGTCACACGTCCTACACGGCAGGGTCCACACGGCCAAGCACTGGCGTGAATTGCTGGACAACCCGTCATGCGCTGACAAAAATCCGAGTAGAGTAGATAGAACCTTACACCCAGCCATCTCCGACTGCAGCGCCAAGTCTGCACGCAGTACGTGTATTCCAACATTAGTGGAGAGCCCAGTTGGAGCCGCGGTCGCCCTATGACCTCTGATGGGTTACGGTAAAACGGTGAGTGAGGGATTTTCGCTAGAAGCAAACTACACTTACCGCGAAATGTGCCCGTCCACGATCGAGGCCTTCGAGCTTCATCGGCAAGTTGTCAAGAAGTGTAAGAATGGAGGTGTTGCTTACACTTTCAACTATGCCTGGATCCATCGAAATGCAGACGGGCATGCATCCGAGGAGATGGCCAGCAACCGATGTCTTTCGCACAAAAATAATCCTGAGCTGTCAGATATCAGTGGCTTTCGGTAGGAATGTCTTATTAGAAAACTGCGTTGAACAAGAGAAGACGACATCTTTGATTTCAGAAGACAAAGCGAGAGCACGAAGCGGACCAATATCACGTACCAAGACGAACATGTAACTGGCATTTCTAAAAGGAGTTCACGAACACGAGAATCAAGAAGAGCAAAGTAATGTACCACGACAATTTTGAAGACGGCTCTGACTGTGAGCAAGTGAAATCTGGCAATAGCTTGCATGAGAGGCAGAGGCCCCAGCAGTAGGAGACTTGTAACGTGTATCTGAGATCCCCGCGAGGATCCCAGTGGGGACTTGGCTGAGTGGTTAACAAACAGAGATGCCTTGAGTAGTAATGGATACAGTGGGATAGAAATACATGTGCAGGGAGATGAAATGTCCGTCTACATCGCCATGGAGATGCCTACAAGTGCAGGCCATAGAATAGCGACAAAGCGATTAAGGTCGAGGTCTAGGCGTCGCGAAGCCGAGTTCACCTCGGATATGGTAGTGGCAGAGCTGACATCTGCGATTGAGGAGGAGATTGTTGCGGGCGTGAGGGTATAAGAGTTTGAGGAGGAGACGCTAGGTATAGAGGAGGCCTGAAAGGCGAGCTGCGCTTCAGAGTAGGTTTCCGAGGATTGGGTTTGGACGATGCCTTGGATGGTAAAGTTGGAGGTGTAGACGATCTTGTGGGGCTTTGCAGAGATCATGCGCATAGTGCTACAAATAAACGCCTTGCGTCAAATCAAAGGTAAGCGACTTACTAGACGTTTCCGATGTACGGCAGGTCGCGAGAAAGGTAGACCGTGTATGTCCCGGATTGTGGATCAACATTACGCGCCAAAGTCGTGATATAAGTCTAGACAACAGTGATAAAGGCTCTGCAGAGCGATAAAACAAAGGCGCGTACGTGTTCGCCAGCAAAGAGCTCGACCTTGAACGGGCCCATGGGTCCTGATGGGGGATCGTCGTTCCATTCGAGCACGGCGGGCTGCCCAGCAGTGTACACCGTGTCGCGCACAGGCTGGGTTGGGTAGATCGCAGCGTTGACGACGGAGGCTACAGCGAGCGTGACGATGAGCAGAGAGATCGACATGGCGGAGGGAAGACAAGAGACAACGAGCGTGGTCTGCACTGTGACTTTGGAAGCTGGCGCGGCCCTGAGTAGTGGCACGGACTGACGCCTTCAGACACCGATGGTGAAGCGGTTATCATGCTTGCCTTCCATCCTCGTAAAGTCGTTTCGAAGCAAGCGGCAGGGGTTCGACTCCCCTTCGGTGTAGCTTTTTTGGCTGTCAAGTCGGCAATGAGTATCTTAGGGTTGCGCAGTATATTGCCTGGGCGGTTAGTAACCTCGGCGGAATATACCTTCATTTTGGGGTATGTTATTAACGGTTACTAACCGTTATTAACCGTACACGTGATGCAATGTGGCGTATTTTCCCGGTCCGAAGCAAAATTTTCTTCTCGGGCCCTCAGGAACATATCCAGTGGCTTCAAAATCATCCAATTTGAGTTCTACTGATCCTCTGATGAATCTATGTGGTCTAGTGGCTCATTACCCACCCTCTTGCCCACAATCACCCTCCTCCCACTGATCCCGCCACACATCGCCACGGTCTGCTCACATGACTGCATCATGTGATAGGTTAATAACCGCCCAAAACTTACCTCTCGGCGGGGGTGTTAATAACCCGGTTATTAACCGTTATTAACTGGTTAAATATCGAACGGCGCGATATTGAGGGTACTTATCCTGCGCAACCCTAGAGTATATAATGTTATCTAACTGTTGACAGCGGAATGTTGAATGCTCAATTAATTCACAGCGTGCTGCGTCTGTGCCTCCACCCTACGTCCAAGCAGGCATGTACTGCTAAGCCGACCATCTTGAGCAACCAGAACTTAGAAGAGAGGACGACATATTCAGTCCCACATCAATGAAACGCAACGAAGAACGTAGAATGAGCAATGACTGGACCGCTTGCGAACGGCGCAGAGTTGATGGTAACCCATCTTGTTGCGCAATTGTTGTTGCGCGAGCATAACCACATGTAGTTCGCCCGACGTGTTCATTTCCGATGTGATCTTTGGACTGTCACGCTTTCGCGCCTGGAGTAGACCCCCCTTGATCTACACGACTCAAGTTTGTCAAATTTGAGTTGACTCCCGTTTATGATCGCATTGCCGTCTAAACGTATACATAACCTGCCAAAAGATATCTTTTCATACGGAACTCCCAAGTCGTTGAGGGGTATTTCACCTGCACCTTTGAAAGTTCCTCTGCAGCATTCATCGCATCACCCATCTGCGCCAGCACGCTGTTGACTCTCTCGTTGGTGCACTTGAACTTGATGTCAGCCTATTAATGAGGGATGACAAAAACCGTACTATTAGTTATTCGTCGACGACTGCAAAACGACTGAATTCGGTACCGTTTTCAGTTATTATGCTGTATTTGCAATTTCTTCGACAAAAAACAACTAAAATCAGTACCCCTTGTACAGAATGACTAGAATTGGAACGATAGGTGCGCCCGACCCGCTATTTCCTTATTTGGTAGGACAAAGGGTCCCCGATGTGGCGCAGTTTGTGGTGACTGATGGATTCCGGTTAGGATTGGGTTAGGTTGGTTAGGCGGGAGGTTAGGGTAGGTTGGTGACGCTTCGGCGCGCGCTAGCGCGCCCTACACTTAGGCTTCGGGAACCGAAGCCTAAGTTCTCGGGGTTAGGGGTTCGGGTTCGGGGTTCGGGTGGTGGGAATATATCTTCTCGGGGGTCTGGGGTCTCCCCAGCAGGCATTTCCCCTCACTGGGTCAGCCCGGACAGTGCGTCGGGAGGGGCTGTACCAATTTCAGTTATCGGGATCCCGCCGAAGCCCTGTCTCCCCGATTTCAGTCATTTTACACATTTCAGTCAATGTGCATAATAACTAATAGTACGTATTGTGTATATACTCCCTATTAATGCCGGAAATCTTACCATGAGTGGCCGCACTTATTCTGCAAATTGCCAAACATCATGATGATCAAGCTGCAAGGCATTATACTCCTGCCCCTCTAATCCGGTATCGGTCGCGAGTGTGTCTCGGCAGGAATATTCGGAAACGGCCGTCTACCACTCTAATTACTATAGCGCTCTACATCAAAGGATTGCCTATATAATCGGGGCAATTCCAAGTAAGCAACGCCGAAACCAATGTAGCCATCACGTCACAACTGGTTTCATCGTATGTCGACTCCGCATCCTTACATCTTTGCCGTATTTCCAGAACAAGAACGGTCTGAAGCGCATGATTAGGATCGTGTGCGCTATACCATACTCGGGGACTCACGAAGGACATCCAATGACAATCGCCAACACCGCCAAAACCGTATCGCCCTTCCCATAACCCAGCTTCGCATACATCGCCGGCGCAAACAAGGGAAACCCAAACGAAAACACCGACCGCATGAATGTCACTGTTGCTAATACTGAATTCACGGCGATCAGCATTAGGACAGATGAGAAGTAGACGCCCACTAACCAGATGCGGCGAACAGTGTGAAAGTGTCAACCAAATACGTCTGAATGCTCTGAACGCTCAGTATCATACCCGCGCCTACAAGCGCCATCCCTAGGTCAACCACCACCCAATGAAGCTGCTTCTGCGCCGCCCACCCACTCACGAGGAGCCCGATGGGAAGTATCACCGACCCAGGAAACATCGACGCTACGAATCGGTTAGCCGATGTTAACCAACGAGCGAATTAATAGCTCACGAATCCGAAACTCTGGCTCTCCAATACCGCCATTCCGGTCTCTCAAATAAATATACACCCTGTCCATGGTGCGCGCATTAAGCTGTGAAGTAAATATCAACCCGATCCCGAGCGCGAAGTAGTGCAGCCCAGCTACGCCCGGTGGGTGGTGGTAGACGTCTCGGAATATGGTGTGTATAGTCGTCAGATATACTAGCGCGCGGACGTGAACGAGCGCGGAGCGATATCGATGAGGAGGACGTACGGTAGAAGATGCCATAGATGAAGGCCATATACAGTCCGAGAAGCTGAACGATGGACTCGTGCATGAACAGGGCAAAGGGCCGGCGTAGGGCTTTCGAGAAGATGTGCTGCCAGCTAGTTGTACGTTAGCAAATCCGCTAGAAGTAGTAGCCATTACCACATTACCTTCGCGTCTCTGACGCTTCGAACACGGTTCTATACCTCCGTGCGCCGCCCTTCTCTTCATCCTCCTCACTGCGCAGCTTCACAATTTTCTTCTCCAGCAGTACAGGAGCGAATGCTGTGAGTACCTAGATAAGGTGAACCGAACAGCCGATATCGTGCAAAACACGCTCACTTTCTCGTAAGAGAAAGAATCCCATGACTTGAACGGCCATCGCGAATATGCTTGTAGACCAGAACTATCGACAGTCACGAATACACTGTGCATGAGAGATGACTACTCACCACCCATCTCCACGTCGTACGCGCCGAAATCCACGCGCCGATGACGGGTCCAATGACGGGGCCCATGAGAGGTGCTAGTGAATACGTCGCGCTTGCTCGGCCACGCTCTTCTGCGCGCCACACGTCGCCAAGCACGCCCATACCTACTGCAAGCGGCGGGCTGCCACCTAGACCAGCGAGGAAACGAAATATGATGAGCTGGGTTTTGTTTTGTGCAAAACCGCAGGCCATGTTAAAGGCTAAGTAACAAACTTAGCGCTAGATATGCGATGAATGAGAAGAAGGTCACCGAAGAAGAAGAGATTGGAGAACTGGAGGATGAGCGTACGACCGTAGATCTCACTAAGCGGCGCCATGAACTAGACGATATTAGTAAACACAAATGTGCACTCGCGCCGAAAGACGAACCAATGGCCCGATTGCTACGAAAGTTCCGTCAGTGGAAGGACCATTCAACGAAGACAAAGCCCACCATATGCCAGAACAAATATCGACACGGTCATTGCAACCATCGGCTGGCTCGTAATGCCAAATTCCTCAGCAATCTTCCTACTGGCAGGCGCAATCCCCGACGACGTGATCGTGCTCGCGAATGTGAACAGCGACACCGCAATCGTCACCCGCCACCTCTTCTCATACGGCCAACTGCGCGTTCTCAAAATCAGTATCCACCGGACAAAAGAGAGATCTTGCATACTTCTTGGGATTTTCCGGGTCGTCCGGTCCATCCCAGTCGACGACGACGACATCGCTGTAGTCCTCGCCCACGTCGGTCACGGTTTGCTGCGACTTTCCACCTGTCTCGTCTGACATGGTGCTTCGAGTTCAAGTTGAAGTTTGGTGGTTCATGGGCGCCGACTTTTATAGATGGATAAATCTGTTAATCGCTCCTCATGGCTGGCGATGGGGCTTGGATGTGAACGATGCCAAGTGAGAAGCGAGAAGTTAGGTCCTAAAGGAGAGAACTGACAACTCAGAGGGGAAGGCCGGGGGGTAATAGAGTGGATGCGGTATTGAGGGAAGCTTCGCCAAGGTCAATCTCTGTCTGTGACGCGGACCACTCTCTGGGGACCTTGTTCTCAGAATAAGCAAACGACTTGAAGTATGAAGCGAAAAAAAAAAGCCACGTAAAATGAAGCAAGGCTTCGGATGCATAGACCAGGTCGACCCACACTCACCCGTTTGATTTTTCAAGTGCCAAGACCTGACCTGTTCTTCGACGGGGAGAAGTAATCGCCGGGCCAGTACATTGAGGCGCATTTAGATACCGATGCGTCAACTGGGAATCCTGAAGTGACGATTTAGCAAGAAGACTCGGATGCCGGCAAACAGTACCTCGGAGCTGTACACATGTATGGAGCTACGCCGACTCTTGGCGACATGCAGTAGCGCCTGCGCTAATACGTACTGAAAGGATAGCAGAATCCCGTCATCCGAAGGCGCGGAGTCTGGCACACCGAGTGGGAAAGTCACATGAAAGCCCTGTGGCGCTTCTGCGCAGTACGTTTGCGTCTCAACACAAACGGGCCCATAAGAGTGAATATTCGAAGGCTCACGAGCGCAGGAACATCTGTCGAGTGATGGTTGAAGACAAGGTATAAACCCACGTGATCGTGAGTCATTCTCAAAACAAATTGAAATTGATCCGATTCCGAAACGTGTGCTGGTCCCGAACGAAGTGCTCGATTCCTGGATTCGTGTGGCGCAGATCACGACGACTCGTGTTACTGCCAAGTGTTTTTCGAAGACGCCACCGCGCTCCGCCAAGCCGTCGTCTTCAACACCTTCTGGCTAGGATTCGCGTTGAAGGCACCACCACCACTCATATGGACCTGGTGCTCTATGATGTGGCAGCGTGCCTTGAAGTTGACTTCGAAAAGGGTCTGAATCTCCGTAAATGCCGGTATCTGGACGCTCACACAGATGTTACCAGGAATCAGTGCGGTGTGCGTGCGCTTTACACTTCCAGTCGGTGGCGACACAAATAGACTGACGACTTGTCAGGCTATATATAAATTGCTCTGTTTTTTCTCTGTGCGAATAACTCTGGCGGATAGGTTGGTGAGGGCACTCCGGCACCCGACAACCGGAAAGAATTTCCGATTAACATCGCACACGCTTCCGAACATCGCGTATCGCAGCGACGCGTAACAGCGCGCGTTCGTGTCAGGTATCCACTTGCACGGGCTTTGAGGTTCTAGCTGAATGCCAAGGATCCACTGGCGCATCGGCGCTCTAACCAGGTAAGGACTTTTGTGATACTTGGCTTACCTGTTCATGGATGTTGAACGATGTTTCGACAAGGCTTCTGTCTATGCAGCCTCTTAATCTTGTTATAGACCGCGTGCATACGACTTTCTTCCGCAGACGAAGGCATCATCAATTACTCGGCATGGACTCTTACAGATCGCCGGACGCTGGACGACAGAGTATACGGCCACTACAGTCTAGCTAACCGTTTACCTTCCCACCAAGCCGACCTCACGGTAAGAGAACACGACGTCGTGGATCCAGAAGATGGCGAGTACTGGATTAATACCATAACGGATCAAGTAACGGCTGGGTGCTAAGAGGTATGTCACCAATCTCGTTGTGAACTTTGAAGAAGGTTTATGATACAAGGAACGCAGCGTAAACTTCACTTCACGCTCCGACCGCCCTCCAGTGTTATGTTTCTGGTTTAAGATATTCTTTACGATGCATTCTTCGAAGAATGGACAGCAGCATCGAAAGGATTGCCTCATCACTCTACTTAGCTCTGGAGCGTTATGGCCTCCGACATGCCCGAGGTCACTTGCCGATGACGGCAACCCCATTGTCGAACAAAGTCGACGAGTTCATCTGCAACACGGACTAGAAAGGTCTGAAATTTTCTATCAGATTCAATCATGGCAGAGCATAACGTTATGAGCCCGAGGAGACGGTAAAGACGGACAAGATGGAGGGTGGCCACCGTCATGAAGCAAGTCGCCAGTGCTCCCGCAGAGACACCTTTATGGGATATGGAGGTCGGACAGTAGGTTGACGCTTGCGGCTAGGCAGTCGCTCGACCAAAGCCATCGTACGTACGTACATGCCAATCCGAGTGACTTGGGAATGATGTAAACCTCGTAGCCAGGTGCTCAAGAACACGATCCTCGGAAATTAGCCTCCTTGAACGCCAATACCGACAGCGCAATTGGTTCACCGAATTTCTGTTCCTCGAGGACATTACGACAAAACCTCCTAACTCTATCTTTGCACGAAGCGAACTTCGACGACTTGGGCGTCAGAAGGTAATAATAGATTACACTCTGTGTGAAACGTACCTTGACGCGCTCTTATAAAAGTCTTGGCT
Source organism: Hymenopellis radicata (assembly GCA_015501595.1). Taxonomy (NCBI): domain Eukaryota; kingdom Fungi; phylum Basidiomycota; class Agaricomycetes; order Agaricales; family Physalacriaceae; genus Hymenopellis; species Hymenopellis radicata. Next base: position 135,085 of record JADNRX010000042.1, read on the forward strand.
CAACACGATGATTTTGCAGATTCGAACCAGACAAAGAAATGCGCTTCATACACCTCCTCGTTCTCGTCTCAGTCTTTCGTCTTACCGCCGCTCTTAACGGAGAGCGCGGTGACACTGGCGCTAGCGGAATTCCGAGCGTTGAACACGCCAAGAACCCCGCATGTGTTCCTTGGTATGGTATACGCGACGCGATCATGGGCGGGATATTCCAGGGTACGTGTTTGGAAGCTGTGCGAGTCAGAAGTTGAAGTTCAGGTTTACTACAGGTCGCTGTAACGACTTGTCTCGTGCCGCCATCCGCCTGTCATTCCATGATGCAGGTTAGTAGTCTTCGATATTCGATATCCATTAATCTAACCTTCGTCCCAGCCCCGTTCTCTCTTGCCCTTCAAGCCGCTGGCCAGCCGAACGGGGCCGCAGATGGGTCCATCATCTTCCACCCAGACGAGGTTCAACGCCCCGCTAACGACGGACTCCAGACCATCGCCGGCATTCTTCAACCTCTTCCAGAGCAGTTCAATGTCTCTGCAGGAGATATCGTCGCTGTAAGCATTCCACAGTCCTGACGAATTGTTAATCAAGTGATTCCGTTCAATAGGTCGCTGGGGCTTTAGGCGTTGTCAGTGCCAGACTCCTCCGTGCTCATACAATTCTGAATTCATCGTTTAACAGTTATCCTGCCCGGGAGGCCCAGTCATCCGGACCTACGTAGGACGTTCTGGACCTCCGCCCGTCAACCCCGATGGACTCCTTCCAGACACGAACAGCCCCGTCGAGGTCCTTTTAGCGCGCTTTGCGGATATGGGCTTCGCGCCGCGGGAGCTCATGGCGCTGATTGGGTCGCATACCACCGGGCGCCAACGTTTCGTCGATGTCGCTGAAGCCGGGGAGCCATTCGATTCAACCATTGATGTTTGGGATGTGCGATTCTGTACGACTTTGTCATTCAAATGAAGTGTCGACAATTGACTGATAAATTCTCTTTAGATACCGAAACACAAAACAATTTCACGGATTCGGCAGGTGCGTGTACTGGCAGAGACGAATGTCCCATATCGTGCTAATTTGGTTCCAGCTCCTACTTTCCATCTGCCTAGTGATCGCGCCTTTTCCCATCATCCGTTGACGCAGCCGGATTATAATCGCTTTGTGGGATTCAAGAGGCAGGACAACTGGTAAGCTAAGGCCTTGCATGACTGGCCACTACTAACGCGTTCATTCAGGGCACAGGAGTACGCTGACGCACACGCTAAAATGAGTCTTGTAGGGCAGAGCAAGGCGGCTTTGACGGAGTGTACGGAGATTCTTCCTGCAGAGATCGATTTAGAGAATCTCATTGTGGCTGGAGACAACAGTGCGGACCCGGCTGTCGATCCAGTTAAGCTGGAGGCGGCCATTCAGAGCCAGAGGTCCATTTGGCTGGTTTGATGCTCTACGGGCCCACGGTTGTACGTAGATTAGAGACTCCCTTGTCCTTTCCTTGAATCGATGGTCATATTGTTGCTTTGTATCTGACGGACTCTTCAACTACGGCCGTAGTTGTTCTGTTAACGGAAGATTGTTGATCGAATCCACAACGAGGAGTATCGTTGATCTCCTGCCTCGAGTATTGCTACTATTTCTCATAATGCGTACATAAAAGTTAAATGTATCGTATTTTACAGCCTCGGCAATTACTGACAGATTACCAGGGGACCGTTTTCCTGATGTCAGGCTGTTTCCTGCTTGAGATCCGGGCAGGACAACTAAGTTTGCAAGTAGAATGTCTGGCAGATCCTGTATACTTTGGGAGTAAAGGCTTCTCGTTCAACATACTTCAACTTACTTGTCAAGCGAGTTCAGAATTGCCAACCAGTCACGAGATCACGATCGCGTTTGTGTGTACATGTTTGTTCATGCTCTTACTATTAACGACCAACATCACTGTTGCGTAGCTTCAAAGGAACCGTCTTTGACATACAAAACAGCGGCCAATTTTTAGTCGTTGAGGGTTTTGTGCGTACCGTTCTCAGCGATAGTATACTCACACCGACTCTATCCCAGGAACGGCCACGATCATGCTTGGCGCAGACTCTATGCAGGACCACCGGTATCATTTGAACTTTCCCACCAAACCCGACGTCAATTGATATGGTGGGTGCTACATGGCTCCAGCCTTGATAGTCTGCTGACGTTTTCTTGACATCTCATCAAGAATTCCTTGATGTGTGCTGGCAAGTCACTTCAATTAGGCGGGCTGCTGGGAAAATTCTCCGTGTACGCTACCCGGGCTCACCTTCTGAATGTCTGCGCCGTCTGATAACGGGGGAGGAGTCTCGCTTGACGATAAGGACCTGTATCTTGCAGCGGATGCGACGTCTTGGGTTCATACTCAGCGCCTGGTTAAAATGGAGGTCGTCAGTTAAACATGCAGACCTAGGTCTTTGCCATGGACTCCTCCTACGAGAAGAAGGCTGCCGTGACGACAGATACTGTCAGTTCGCACAGTGATCATACTGCTGTGACTGCACCGCGGAAGAAGATCGCTTTCTATGATCCCTCGAAGGAGACCAAATGGACTCGCGCTGGACTGTCCTTGGAGAGTTTCAAGCGCGCGCCTGGTCCCACTGGGTACGCACTCCTTGTCTTTTACTGTTCCTCACTCATAGTGCGTGGGATGGCAGAGAGCAGGTCATTGCCGGTCATGCCAACCTGGATGATATCGAGGGCGACATGCCCGTCCTTCAGCCCAAGATGAAAAGCCGACATCTCAACATGATTGCCGTCGGTTAGCATCACGTTTGATATTCACCGTATTTAATTGAGATTCATTTTATTGCAGGTGGAAGTATTGGCACAGGTCTCTTCGTCGGTTCTGGCTCGGCTCTTCACAATGGAGGTCCTGCAGGAGTTCTCATCGCATGGATACTTACAGGCGCTATGTTGATCAACGTCACTCAAGTAAGTCTTCCTCCCACTGTCGCGTGTGAATGCTCATCTGGACGCGTGTCAGGCCCTTGGAGAAATGTCTATTCTATATCCCGTCTCTGGTGGCTTCTACACCCTAGCGATACGCTTTCTGGATCCCTCATTCGCCTTCGCCATGGGCTGGAATTACGTCTTCCAATGGGCAGTCGTGCTTCCTCTGGAGATAACGGTCGCGGTAACAACAGTACAATATTGGACTAACGATGATGTCCCAGTGGCGGTATGGGTGACGATCTTCTGGCTGGTCATTAGTAAGGAACTGCCTGTTCGTTAGGGGGATTTACTCAACTTTGCTCTAGTTCTCGCGAGCGTATTTGGTACACTTGGCTTCGCCGAAGAGGAGTTCTGGTCCTCATGTCTTAAGCTACTCGTTGTGCTGATGTTCATCTTCGTCGGCATGTGAGCTACTCACTACATGTTGCTTCGGTCTCAAAGCTCACTTTTGTTGCAGAATCTGTTGTGCTGGAGGGGGTCCTAGCAGCGGCGAATATGGCACTTATGTCGGAGGCAAGTATTGGAGTGATCCTGGCGCGTTCGCCAATGGCTTTAAGGGCGTCTGTGCCGTGTTCGTCACTGGTATGTAAAGAGCATCCTCTCGTAGTTTCATACTGAATCCACTATACAGCTGCCTTTTCCTTCGGTTTGTGGATTCTCCATTGAGCATTCGCGTACTGATCCTACGCAGCTGGTACCGAACTTGTTGGTCTCGCTGCTAGTGAGACGCCTAATCCAAGGGCCGTCATGCCCGTAAGTGGCGGTATCTTCATACAATGATTAGAATCTAACACCGACATTGACATCCAGGTGCCGTCAAGGGCACCTTCTGGCGTATTGTAAGCCAGTCTATGCTCGACTTCCTAAACTTACTTTTGTTAACCAGACCATCATCTACGTGACCTCTCTGACAATCATCGGGCTCCTCCTCTCCTACGACGAGCCGCGTCTCATTGGTGGCAGCGGCTCATCGGCGTCACCCTTTGTCATCGTTCTATCGCATGCGAACATCAGTGGACTGGACCGTATGTACCAGACTTTCTCTACCTGACAACCTTTCATGGAACACCATGTAGACTTGGTGAACGCCACGATCTGTATATCGGTTCTGTCCATCGGCTTGTCCTGCGTATACGCCGGCTCCCGAACATTGACCGCATTGGCAGAGACCGGTTTCGCCCCCAAGGTCTTCACCTATGGTATATTTCTCCAGTCCGATTTCACTTTCTAGTCTGATTGATGTCCATCATCATAGTCGACAAGTCTAGTCGTCCCGTGTTCTCCGTCGCCGCCATTCTCATCTTCGGACCGATCGCCTACGTCAATTGCTCCGATGATGGTGATACCGTCTGTAAGTTACCTGATATCTGCACATCCCCAGGTCTAAGTCAGGTTCCTAGTCAAATGGCTTCTCGCACTCTCTGGATTGTCAACCATCTTCACATGGATGGCGATCTGCCTCTGCCAGTCAGTCTCGTCCCGACTTTGTACCATCTTCAACTCATGACCTTTCTATCAAAGTATTCGATTCCGTGCGGCCTGGAAAGCCCAAGGCCACTCTCTTGAGGAACTCCCCTTCAAAGCCCTCGGAGGAGTGTGGGGCTCGTGGTTCGGTGTGATCTTGAACGGCCTCGTCCTCATAGCCCAATTCTACGTGGTACTTCGCTTCCATTTCCCATCATTGCGCAGCTAGCTCAGTGTCCCGTACCCTAGGCCGTCTTTCCAGTCGGTGAATCCGTCAGCGGTAGAGCCGCCGCAGACTCTTTCTTCTGTAAGTGGACCAGCATCCAGTGATTGGTGTATCTGTACTGAGACGATGTTCACAGCTGCGTATCTTGCTGCGCCAATCATGATCGCATTCTATATCGTCGGCTACGTATGGAAACGCCAGCTTCCAAAACGCGCCAATGAAATCGATTTAGACGTAAGCTTAACCTGTGCCACATTCTTTGACCCTTTGTCTCACCCACACGCAAGTCTGGTCGCAAGTCCTGGTTGACGGTGGAAGATATGAGAGCAGTAAGCCATACTACCAAGTCCCTTGGACGAATTTTCATCATAGACTCCACAGTATCGTGCCGAACGCAAAAACGCGCCCTTGTATATCAGGATCTACCGCATCCTGTTTTCCAATTAATACTGTATAGCATGAAGACCCATAACTTTAGTCCGTACACCATGGCAAAAGTAACGGTATAATAGCGCTGAACGAAAAAAGCAAAAAGAGCGCCGTAAGCAAACGAGGGTCAAGCAAATAAGGAGGTAGCTAAAATACAACATGACAGCGACAGGGGATACACATCAAGGTCCAGATGGCGGCCTACGATTAGGCCGTAAAGGAGACGCCTTTTTCGGCGCAGGTCCAGTCTGGCGAGGCTGGTTAAGGAAATCGGCCGCGTTCTGGGTGACGGCACTGCGTGGAGGGTCGCTAGAGCTATTGATGGTATCGCTACCACTACCAGTGATGTCGCTCTGCGAGGTGCCTGGCCGCCGCGACATGTTTTCCTCGGCGTTCGCATACCGCGGGGGCAGTTCGACGACCTCAGTGCCGTCTTGGTGATAGACGGTAACCGGTGCTCGTCCACCATCGTGATGAACTACGTACACCGATCCCCGCCCGGCCGTAGGGCTGGTTGAACCACCGCCCATGTCATTCGGGGTGAGCGAAGGTGCATCCCCAGGCATACGGAAAGGCTCGACATGATACTGATGCGACATCGAGGTGGCATTGCTACTCAGGGATTCCATCGGCATTCTCGGGGTATGTCCGAACGAGTTGTTTGAGTGGAAGTGATCCATGCTGGAGCTCTGGGATAAGCGCGAGTGTTCGCGTCGTCTGAAGATGAACCAGGCCACTGCAATCCCGAGGAGAGCGCCTGCGGTTGCACCTCCCAAACCTATCCCGGCTGCGGCTCCGGACGATACACCCGATGAGCTGCGGACATTCATTAGCTTGTGACGCGTAAGGAGAGAAACTCCGAAACATACCACATCGGGGGTATCAGATTTTCTGGGCTGAGAAAGTAGTTAGAAAAATCTGATTTTATGTGCCCAGAAAAGCCAATTTTCTCGGAATCAATCCCGTCTTGGAAAGTTTGCTTTTTCCATCTGAGAAATGATCTTGGGAAACTCGATTTTCTCAGAAACTTCCCAATCTGGGAAAGTCGGATTTTCTCAGCGCAGACGGCATCTGAGAAAGGCCGCTTTTCTTGTCGGTTTTCTCAGTAGGGAAACCCTGATTTTCCGAGATGACAAAGGCTCTTGCATGCCTTTCTCAGCTAGGAAAACAGTTCAAAGGCTTGCAAGAGCCTTTGTCATCTCGGAAAATCAGGGTTTCCCTACTGAGAAAACCGACAAGAAAAGCGGCCTTTCTCAGATGCCGTCTGCGCTGAGAAAATCCGACTTTCCCAGATTGGGAAGTTTCTGAGAAAATTGAGTTTCCCACGATCATTTCTCAGACGGAAAAAGCAAACTTTCCAAGACGGGATTGATTCCGAGAAAATTGGCTTTTCTGGGCATACAAAATCAGATTTTTCTAACTACTTTCTCAGCCCAGAAAATTCGATACCCCCGATGTGTACGCAGGAATGTCACCCAGAGCAAGACACCCAGTAGGTCCGTTCCCGCCGCTATGTAAAGGACCGTAGGACCATCGATTAAACTCTGAGTCCACCACACTGATAAAGAAGGGGGATGCCCAGGAGAGGTCAACTGTCCAGTTAACAGTCGACATATCATTCATGGTAATGTTAAGGGGCGGATGGGACGAAGGCGCGATCTAAAAGACGCGATTTCAGAAAATGGCGGAGCTTCCTGCAAGGGCGGACGTACTGTCAGAATATAGGGTGGGGTACCGTTTTTCGGTGTTATGGCGATGTCGGTACACTTGTCGCTGGTTAGTATGGGCTAGAAGTAGAGGATCAGGGAACACGTACCTGATTGACCCAGCCATACATACTGAGTGGTCCATCTTCAACCTGCGCATCAATGTCCAGGGGACCGAGGGGGAAAGACGCGTTGGCACATGTCGGCTCGTTGACGGTGGTATTCGCGATCATGGTATACATCGCCTGGCATCCACCGGTATATCCATTTTTGTCAAACTACGAGTAGAGGATCAGGCGGAGACGGAGAAAAGTTGGATGCTGCTGCTGACCATGCACATCTGATACTGCACAACGGATGTTAGTAGGTAGAATCCGATAGTGCCGCACGCTTACAATAGTGCCCGGACCAAAGGGAACTTGCCAATCCTGGAGCAGAATGGATGTTTGACATTTCAGAAAACGGGATGGGACTTACGAAAGACAATGAGCTCCCGGCCTCGACGATGAATGGAAAGACAAAAGCACTTCAAGAGTGAGTCGACGCGTGTAACAGATGGGACGCGACGGACATACGAGGTATATATTTGGAGAAAGTAAGGAGCGGAAGGGTTGGGACTGTTGCGAGGATAAGATGACGGCATTCAAATTACCAGAGGTGGTATACCCTGTAGAACCGGAGGTTCTCTCCCAACTAATGTTAATGGTTTCGCATTGGGCTGTGCAGGCGTTAGGATTTACAAGAGGGATTAAAGGTGTCGCGCACATGTTACTGGAACTGGGACCGTCTGTGAATTCGGGACGTAGTCGAAGAAGAATGACTAGAGGCGTGATGAGAAAGCCGAATCCGATATGTTTTCCGCAAAACACATACCTGGTCCATGAAGGCGGACGAGGCCACGGCGACCGACGCAAGACAGAGCCATATCAATTCGTAAATCAGCATAAGTATTCAAGCTTAAGACTGTCGTGGCGAACTCGGTCTGCAGCCAGATAAGAATCGGGGAGGGGATACCCAAGGTGTATAAACCACGTACCTTGCACCTAATATTCCGCCCAGACAAGAAGCAAGTGACAGCGAAGAGACGCAGACAGAGGCGCTTTAGCAGCGCTTGACAGCCGCTGTACAACGTGAGGGGAAGAGGTAAGGGAAGCTCGGCAACAAATTGAAAATAATCAAATTTGGCTCAGGGTCCGGATCATCACCTAAAATGGGCCCGGCTGTTGCCGGCTGGACCGACGGAAAGGGGCAGACCCTGATTGACAACACGTTCAACAGCGCTCTGAAGCAAAAGGGAGCGTGAGTTACATGCAAGCTGTGAAAGAAACAACAGAAACCACAGGAAGTGGATCATGCTCGCAGGATTATAGATAACAGGTCGAGCATAATACTGAACTGTTCTGGCTCGTTACGATGGAAGGCGAGGCTAAGACTCAGAGGAACATACTAGCTTAAAACTCTTCAGCGCAGAATCGCATTGTGGATGAACGGACAAAGTCATCGTAATCATGGGTCTCGCGCGCTAATCAAGGACGGCGCTGCCGTCAGCGTCTCCAAGCGGTCTACATGGACGCCGTCGAGTGTAGGAAAACGCCAAGGGGACAATGTGGCAGGCTCCGAGCGACGTGATTTCCTTGGAGATCAGATGTATCAGCGCTTCTAGCGCTAGAGTTAGAAACGCGGCGGCGATACTCCCTGGGCGGAAGAGCAACTGAAGCAATGGAAGGCTGGAGACAGGAGAAGAATGCGGGTACTGTGGAGCGAGAGAGGCAGGGATTTGGTGAGTCGGAGAATGTTGAGATGGGTAAGCAGAGGAAGTCGCTTGAGGATAGCACCCAACTGCGTGACGTCCTCCATACCGTATGTAAGGACCGACGCGTGCTCGGTTGGTTGTGCTGCTTGAAGTAAGCAATACGATCACCGAAATTGGCGCTTGACACGCCGTGTCCAATAATGATAAGACGGTTGCGCGCTCAATCATGCCTAAAGGAAAGGTACAGCAACCGCAAATTGTGTTCCATGTGTGGCGTGATCACATGAGGAATTGATGGGAGGCGGTAGCGTGAGAAATAATGGCTCTTGCCTTTCGCCATCACGATCATCCCTTTTCGATGGTGGGGCATCACTCTGAAGTTAAGTACTACTACCCGTTTACATGCTTTTGGAAGCTTCCTGCAAATCCCAATCTCGGAAAGTCTACACTGCACTAATTTCCTAGACCCAAAACAAGGCATCCTTGTTTCTGCTTCAAGAACAAGGGCAGCGCATGCTTACAAACTTCGTATGTCTCACCGTTGTACTACTCCAGGAAACTGCATTCAACATATCCCAGCAGGGAACAATGTGGATCTCGGCAAATATAAAATGCAGAAATCGTGAGAAATCCGGCATCTGTATCCTTCCTTCGTTATGTCATCTGAATCGCCTACCGCCGCGTCTGGTTCTACGCCACGTCCCCCAGCCGTTGCTTCCCGTCATTCTCTTACTGATACGTCGCGCCAATCCGTCGGCTCCGAGACGTGCATCGGCTCGGATCTCGGCGAAGACATTGAAGAGATCGAAGCTGTAATACAAGCCATCCAGGCGTCGGACATACCGGTATCTTACGCGGTGAATACCAAAAAGAAACGTCGCAAGGTCTTTTCCGTGAAGCTGTCGCAAGCCCATGCGCAGAAAGGTTAGTATCTTCTCCTTCTCGAAGTCGACCCATGTTAATTTGCGCCACACATGTGTAGCGAACGACCCATTTGATTATAAACACAAATTTACTGAGGATGCGCCTTTCCAAGAGATGGGCGAGATGGCGAGGGTCTGGAAGATGTTTCTGGAAGAGTATATGAAGTATGACACGGAAATGGTGGAAGACTGGCGCGACGGTCTAGATGTCCTACTTGTTTTCGTACGTCAGATTCCCTCTTTCCGCTCCTTCCAACTCATGAAGCTAACGCCTTCTGGCCGGGCTCTTCTCCGCTGTCGTGACCACCTTCGTCGCGCAAACCTCCCAGAGCCTCCAGGCTGACATGCCAATGGTCATGGCGAGCATCATGACGGAGATGCTTGAGACTCAGCGCGCCTTCTTCCTCCATGAGCCAGTCCAAAACGTAACTCGTTCGGCTTTGACGATCAATTCCGTCGCTCGTCCGTCCCTTACTGACCGGTGTGTCAACGGGATGTGGTTTACTAGCCTCGCGCTAAGCTTGACGACGGCGCTGTTTGCTGTTCTTACGAAGCAATGGATCCATCAGTACATGGCTGTGCCGTCCGGCACTCCGAGAGGGCGTAGTCGAATTCGACAATACAGATTCGACAGTCTGACCAACTGGCATGTTCCCGTAATTATCGGATTGCTGCCTGTACTGATGCACCTTGCCTCGGTGTATTCTTTGGTGGTCTTGTTCTCTATTTACTTTCCCTCGACATTTCTATGGCCGTGGTCGTCGGCGCCATTGCATTCTTTGCTTTCGTCGCGTACTTTGGTACTACGTTCCTCCCCACCTTCAAACCCGATTGTCCGTATAAGACACCATTGACTATATATTCCTATGCTACATTCGGCCACCTTCGTCTTGCGTCTCGTTCTGCCCTCCGCAGAGTCCGCCAAGTCTTCAAGGGATGGTGCCTCTATTTTAGTAGAACTCCATCCCCTGCTCCTACCGAGACTTCTATGGTGCAAAATTCAGAGAAGGTCTGCAATACCGGGGACATTACGAAGGTCATGTCACTCAGAGAAATCGAGCGCGAGAGTGTGGAAGCAGAAGCAGAAGTAATTGACGCGCGCGCGCTTGCTTGGATCTTCGACATTTCGTCGAACTCCTCTGTTCAATCAGTCGTCCTGGAGGCTCTTGGCAATATCCCTCTGCGTACCGTCGACATTGTGAAGCGCAGATTCCCCGGTATACACGCAACCATGGAACACCTCCTGCGTACTCCAGAGTATAGGGAGACAAACGAGCAGACTGGGCCGGCATTTGATCGTCTCAGTAGAGCGCTTGTGCGCTTCCACGACACGGACAGAATTTTTTTACCCGATCCAATTCCCGTCCATCACAACAGCTCACCCGCTGCTTATTCACTCTGTGATCTCCTTGACCAAGTCAATCCCGAAGATGCCGCATTATTCTTACGCAAGCAGCTCGATGGGACAGCCCAAGACAAGTTGGATGTATATCTATGGGCAAAGATCCTACAAAATGCGCTCAGTTTCGGTACCGAGTGGCTTGACGGTGGAGATGACAAGTCCGTTGTTTGGCAAAGCCTCGTCAGCGATGTCATCGACAACCACGGTTGCATGATTCAGACCAACTGTGATGGCTCTCGTAAGGTGTTGGCCTCATTGCCTGTGCACCGTCATACGTTAGTCGAAAGTGTGCTGGGCCCGTTGAATTACGAGAACTTCACATTGGAACTGCTCGACTCCCCCGACTCGGAGACCAATTTCCCCATTCTGTTTGGCGATGCCATTAAAAACTTCTTACATCCGTCCTTCTGTCAATTGCTCCGGCAAGCGTTATATCCGACGTACTGTTTGGGCGACGACTACAAGTCTCTTCCTGCCGATATACGGCTCAATCTTTCCCTCATTCAGTCGCCCTCTCTGCTGGCTACCAGTCAGTCTCGCGATGGTGAATGGCAAGCGACGATCCACCAGGTTCTTAGGGCAATCAAACAATACGTTGCCGTAGATCCTGAAGCCCATCCAGACCACGGCGGTAGTCTCCGCCGTCATCCAATTGTCGTGAAAGCGACATTCGTGTCACTGAGTGCCGTGGTCGTCTCGGATATATTCTTAACCGAAGTGTTGACTTTTGCCGATAAACGTGATATCCTTCATGTCGTTATCCGAACTCTGCTCTTAGACGGCCATCTGTGTCGTGATTTTACTGCACAGTTATCAACACCTCTGATCCACGAAATCTCGAGGATTGTGCTGCGTGACTTCCCGTCAGCACAAAGTCTCATCATGACGTCCGAGATTCTTGAATCCTTCGCACGCTCTCCGTCAACGTCCAATCGATTGGCTGTCGAGATCTATCATGAGTTGTCTCGTATGGGCTGGCTTCGTCTAGTCGACATTGGGGCGTTATCGATAATAGATGGCGTGGGGAAGAGTCCCCGAGAGATTGTTTCCTACTCGATCCTCGCTGCTGCCTACGTTGACGGATTACAGCCTTTGTCCACTGCGTCTCCTTCAACATATAGTACAACTGTGGACTATTTGAAGACAGTCCCCAATCTATGCATTCTGGGCATGATCCTTTTGGTGTCGGACAACAAACGCCAGGCCTCTCTCTGGAAGATCACATCGCAAGTCCAGTCCCGAGAACTTTGGATAGCCTGCCTCGGTAATTTGCGAAGCTTCGTGGACTCTGCAACTGCACGGATGCTTCACCAAAGAATTAGACATGGGTATACTCGATGGCGGTCATTTCGGCCCTTGGAACTTGAGGGTGCAGTTTACCATGGAGGCTACGACGAACTTCCTTCCCTGATTGTACGATTATCGGGGCCAGAACCGCCGTACGAGATGGCCCGTGTCACTACGACGCACACAGCATTCCAGGTAAGTTTTGCTGTATGGTGGCCAAGTGTCACGGTGTGCGATGCTTATTGACTGCGACGCAGGAGAAGCATTCGTCATCTTCCTTCTTTTTGTGGAAACGGCATACTGGGAAGTATACCTCAATGATCAATAACAGCACAGGAGGCCTCCAGATCAAATAAATAGTCTACGTAACAGATACCTATGCCAGGAATGAGTTTGATCTCTGCGCGCATCGTGCACCGGATTCATTTCAAGAAATTTATGTTTCCTTTTAGATTCATGAAACAGAGGGGATTGCTCTATCGACATGTCGCCTGTAATTAATTGGTGCTGGAAGGATTAAGCGATACATAATCGTTTCCCAGTGCTACTCTCCGACAAGGTAGAGACCCCCCGACGCGGGGGACTTAGTCGCCTCCGGTGCTGAGTACTCCGAGAACTCAGGTCGGGATCGCGGCCCTCGTGCAAGAGATCTGATGTGCATCTTTGTGCGGCCTTCAAGTTGTATGAGCTCTAATCCCACGAAGTGTGTTCCGCTACACGGGCAAAGATTTGGGAGTTGTCAGCCTGTAGGTATCAGTCTGTAACTAAGAGACAGGTAGGCAGGACAGGGCTCTTGTTGTGCATAACAATACTGGCGCGGGGTTCCACACCACGAAGAACAATACACACCCGACTTTATTATTCCCCTGCGGCTTATAATGCCTTCTAGTGGGAGCGAAACGATGAACATTACTCGCATCTCATAATGGCAAACGATAAGGAACGATATCTAGCCAAGGTCGCGACGAAGATCCCACTCCCGCCGACCGCTCTCCTGAACATGCTCCAGGCAAAAGGCTACGGGTTCGTCAATCTCCAATTGTGCATAACCATTGATACAACGTACCCTTATAGGACGGTTTCCTATCTTCGACAGTGGTTTATCGAAGAAGGACCGACACACTGTCCCAACACTGTCTCTGGAAAGTACAACGGGGAAACCATCAGAGTAAGCAAGTCGGCCAATATGCCTTCGACTGATAAAGACTTGGCAAACTTTCTCTAATGGTACACGGGGGGTCCAAATCAACAGCGGAAATAGCACGTGTTCAGAGCAAAGAGGGACGGGGTTTCGCCACTGAATCCAATGTCAGGATTACCTCACACTGGACAAATCGACTCACTATGGACGCTTCACAACATGGCGCGACAATGAAGTCAGGACCCCCACGTCAACATCTCTGTTTGGATGCTAGTTCCGAGGTTCGATGAATTAACAAGTAGGAAGCAGGAAGCTACTCACCACGAACCACAGAGCGCGAGTTGATCCCGACGTAAAAAGGTTTGGGCCCAGTTTTAGGGCTGAAAGAAATGAACGCGCTGATAGAGACGTGGCAGCGGAAACTATCACGGGCACGGCCACCGCCTCAGGGAGGACATCGAGGATTGATCCTCTTATTGTCCACTAAGCGCCGTTGTTTTCCTTTCCTAGAACAACAACACAGACGCTCATACTCCCGATCTTGAACTCGGGTGCATCAAGAACAAGGACATGACGTAGACACAGCCTGTGTTTGGAACGAAGCCCAACTCCCGCCAAGGAAGGTCTTCGCTATAGCTCGGACCTGGCATATCCACCGAGCAGTCCGACGCAAACGTCGTCCTAAGGAGTTCGAGAAGCAATTAGTCTGGCGTCAAAAGCTTCGACCTCACCTACCTTCATTTACGACGCTTGCTTAGGCGACGCAGAAGAGGATGGCTCAGATCACATAGCAGTTTAAGACACAGGTCCATGTGGACGTCATGGGACGGGTGCTGTAGGGGAGCCAACCGTCACTCCAGGAGCAGCGCCTGCGACTCTAGACGGCCTCTTCCAAAAGACACATGTCAGCGCTTGGGGACTCAGTCGCGTCTTGCGTGGCGCATTGCGCAAGATTTCAACTCCCTACCCGGTATCCCCAAACCGATGTTGGGCTCCAGTCTAAAACAAATGGACGTTAAAATCTCGCGGAGCACGGTGATACGAGAGCCCCCCAGGATGGCTTCGTCGCGGTGCGCGTGGTTTAACTTGGAAAGCGAATGGGTTAAGAATGAACAGCGTCACGTGACGCAAGCGCGTCTAATGCCGCCGGCAATCAGGAACTCCTTTCCAACCACAACCTGTACAGGACGAGGGTTATCCACCACCACCACAGTCAGCCCCAACTCATACTCATACTCATACTCGACGAAGCCATCCCTCTGTCTTTACCCAGTTTCCCAGAAGACCTGTTTGACACCGTTCTTGATATGGTTACAGACCATGACACGCTCGCCAACTGCTCTCTGGTTGCTCACAGCTCGCTCTTAAAGGCGGATCTTCCACCGCGTTGACGTACCATGTCTCAGATGTCGAGTTCGTGGCACCTGCCTCTTCCGCCCGTTCGTCCAATTGTTTTCAAATTCCCCCCACATCGGAAGGAGCTATCCTTCTATCATGTCGGGCACCAGCCAGTGTCCAGGACTTTGATAGGGGCGTTGAGCTCATCCTCTCGTGCACGATTAATCTTGTCCATCTCTCCTTCCAAGTATACTTTATTGGTACACGGCGAGTCCCGAAAAATCCCCGATTTTTTATAGATATCGTTCGTCCTATGCTCGCAAATCTTCGTCACCTTCAAAGCGTGGCGTTTCGGGACATAGACTATGCCATGGAAAGGGATGTCACGCCTGTATTCAGGGCTTGTGATGGGTCAACAGTTCGGAAAATCTTGCTGACGGGGATGGAGGCATATTTCGGGGGCGGCTCCCGTGTTCTGAAGGAGCCATTGTCCATACCCAACTTGGAGTGCATCGATATCTTCGCACGAGGGTCACTCAAGTCTCTGTTGCACCCGTGGATTTCTCATCCTCTGCGAGTGTCGCGGCTGGACGCAGTCCCCAAAGAGCACCGTCTTCGGCGCTCGACACTCTTTCCAGTGTTTCCAAGACTGAGGACGATATCATTCCGGAAGCGCGGCGCGAATGATGTCAGAAGTATAAATGATGAATTGCGCTCATCGGGAGGACTGCCCGGGCTGTACTGGTTTCGTGTGGTATGGCATGGCTATCGGGAAGGTACGGCCTTCTTGTCAATGCTTAAAGTCGCTATTAAACACACCTGTTTCAGTCGCCAACCGGCTAGATGCACACAATATGCCAATCTTGGCGATCGGAACTTTCCCAAAGGTCGAACTCTCATTCGAAATCGACAAAGAAAACCGTATTGCCATTCTCTGGTGGTGTCGTGTTTGAGACCCTCAATCACAGTGTTATAAAGGTTCTCGACCTCACCGTCTATGCCATGCGAAAGGATATCGCAGACATTGGGCCTTGGAGGAGATTGGATGATGTTCTGTCGAGTTTTAGATTCGCTTCGTTGGAGAAATTTACGATGCGCTTCATGATAATAGGCCACGGTGAGGACCCGCAACCCATCTTCACATTGGGAGTTCCCGGAGTTGACCAGGCGGGAAATCCAGATTCCATACCCGCCTGGTAATAGAGCCTTCGTCGGCGCCGGATTTCTGGCCAGATCAGGTCTAACAATGTATAATTGTTATTCATCGAAGTTGGGTAAGAACAGTCGCTCATTCTATTATCAAATGCTCGCTGTGGACGGAAGCTTTCTCGAATTACGAACAGGCACTGAGGCAGACCAACTGATCGTAATTTTGCAAGCTGAGGCCAATGCCGGCATGTCATAATGATGATTTGAGGACACGAGTTGATCTTCCCCACCATGTCCCACGTTCAAACACCCTCCATCTCGCTGTCTGGGACGACGACTAGCTCTCTTGCTTCCGCGCTTGGCGAACGTTGACCGCATAACATCTTCCCCAAGTCCACCTCTACCAATGGACTTCCAAGACAAATCGGACGACGAGGACAACATGTGGGCGGTTATCGAGATTACGGGGGAGACGACTCTGAAGTATAAGGTGCGTTCGAACCTCTTTTCCGGGTCTCCTTTGAACCATGACTCCTATGCTCTGCATTTTTTCGTCCTACGCTGCCTACCTCTCGCGTTTATCCAAGCATGTCAACTAACGGGTCTTCATCAGGTACAGACCTAGCTTTGTTGTTATATTCGACCTACGCCTTCATACAGGTTCGCTGGGCTGGCTTGGACCCCGCCACTGGCAAGCCCTGGCCGCAGGATTGGGTTCCCAAGAAGGACGTGACGAGCGATCTAGTCGATGCATGGAGAGCAAAGGGAATCAAGGCGAAGGGGAGGCGACACAGTTCCTCCCCGGCTTGGACCGGTACCGTTCAGCCACCGAAAAGACGGAGATCTGCGATGAAGGAGGAGATGGAGGAAGATGAGGAGGATCGGAACGACAGCGTTATATCGGTACGGAAGGGGTCTTGGAAGGACGGGTCGCGTGTCAACAAACCATTGTCATCCTCGTCCAAAACGACGCCGCATTCCGCTTCATCCAGTCTTCCCTCGGATGCGAAAGCCAAAAGATTACATTCCCGCTCTCCCGCCACCACCAAGACGAACTCGGCAGGTGCGTATTGAGGCTATTGTCTTATACACTAGTCACTCATTACTTCATGCAGTATCGAAATCACCTCAGGCTACGTCGCGCGCTTCAACATCATCATCATCTACGCTTCAGCGCAAGCGAAAACGTCCCTCAACTCGGAGTTCGGAGGATGAGCTCGACCTGCTCTCAAAGAGGAGGAAGGTCGACACCTCGAACATATCATTGAACGCTATATCGCTGGCGCAGGGCGATTCTATGCCCGAAACGAGTCGTCGCTTCCCCGAGTTGGAGCAGCGGACTCCAGATCCCCTGTTCCTGCAATCCGACTCGCCAGAGCCCGAGAGGGAGCTTGGAGTCTGGCGAGAGCCGGAGTCGTCGAAGACAGCGGCACCAGTTGCAACGGACAGCGGTGTAGAGTCGCCGAAGGACACGCTTCCTGGTCCTTTCATATCGCGGTCGGAAATGGTTCGTGCCATGACGGAGGGGTTGAATGCGGCGGGGATGCATGTCGTCTTAGGGCTTGACAGTGGCCAGAACGTACACAAATCCTTGGAGGATAACCTGCACTCGCAGGAAACTCGTCGTTTGAATGACCAGGCGGTACACGATCGTGCTCCCGATACAAAGACCTGCTCGTCAGCTACATCAGGGCTGCGAAACGACGAAGATTTGGAAGCGTTGGAGGGCAGTACGGGAACCGAGAAGGCTCAGGCTGATAATGCTGTCGTGGACGGAAGTGTGGCGCCAGTTGGAGGGGGGATGCTGGCAGACAACGAAGCACCTGACTCGAGCAAAGTGCCCTTCCTCGAGCTCCAGGACGTGGATACCGATGATGATCAAAGTTATCTAATCCGTTTCGATTCCGCCAAAAATGACCACATACCCACGTCCTTGCCCCAAGCACGCCGCGCTACATCTATCGATACATCTGGGCGGACTGCCGAAGGCCAACCCGACAACATGTACACGCGTTTGGATGATGGGTCTCGGGAACATCTACACCCGCATCTTAGTGCCAATGAAGCTAGAAATCGAAAGGAGGAAGCGTCGACAACGGATTTGGAGCAGACTAGAGTTGGTGCTGAACACGTCGAACGTTCCCATGAAGTGATCGAAGAAAATGAGAGGGATAAGATTCTGGTAAGCTTCTCAGATAATTACTGTGGCGCAATTTTGTTAATACTACATTCGCGTAGGATATGGAATTACAATATCCCGACGATGACGAGCTTGACGATGTACATGACGTACGGCGTTCTTTCCGTACATTTATGTACTTGGTACTCATGGCTTTCGAACAGGATCCTGCCAGTCCAACCGCGGAACAAACAATTCACGACCTCCAACGCCAGCTATCCGACAAGTGCGCCGAGCTCGCGCAAAAGGACGTCCAGATCTCGCTTCTCCAAAGACTCTCCTGCGCCAATACAACGACCACGCCCCCAAACGGCTCATCCGCTTCCTCGAACACCGTGCTTCAACCCTCAGGACTTACAACTTTCCTCGAACAGCGCATTGCTTGGCTAGAGGACGATGCCAAGCGATGGCGCCAGGCTGCACAATTTATCATTCGGAAAGATGAGTTGAATTCGGACAGCGATAAGAGGGAATTGGATAGGGTGAAAGGCGAGCTGTCGGAGATGAGGGCGAGGGCCGAGGAGGCGGAACGGTTACTTGCTAGTATGCGGTCGGAGGAAGAGAGGAGATTGGCATTCAGCGCCAGTGCAGGATGAGACGAGCAACGTAAATTTACATTTGGGTATGAGGAAAGTAACTGTTCTAAATATTTTAGGTCATTTGTTGTATGATTGGTATACTTCGACGCGCCTCTGTATGTTGCTACAAAATGAGGAACAAGAAGTTTTTCAATTTAACAATAACGAGCGAAACATCCTCGATAATCCTTACACTCTTCCGGAAACTCCGCCATGAGCAGCCGCATCTTCTTCGGCTGTAGGACAGTGGGCTCCCAGCTCCCTTTAACAAGATCCCAGCGCACACACTCTCCAAGCCGTACTTCACAGAGTGCGGGGAAGAATGGGAACAAAGGCTGGATCTCGTCGCGCTGTAAAGGCAAATCCAAAGTCCATTTCATGTCGGTCCCCGAAGTGAACGATATTTCGAGGAGTGGAGGGATGTTTGCAGTCGGAGTAGCAACACATACTGCTTTAGTAAGAACCTACGACAAATTGAGAGCTTTGCAACGAGAACACTGAGGCGAGGACATACGATGCAGCTAAATGCACTGGCGAGGTCCTCGCCAATGATCGCGAGCTTTCTCAGACGTGGGTGCGGGCGATTGAACGGGAAAGATCCTTTGGCAAGGCCTCGCATAGGGATCTTCAGCTCTTCTAGACCGTCCGCATGGACGTTGTCGAGCGTAGGAAAACGCCACGGGGTCTCGACACCAGATGAGGGACTCTGAGCGACGTGTTTCCCTGTGAGATCAAGGTGAACCAACGTTCCCGGCGCTGGGGATAAAAACGCTGCGGCTATGCTCCCTGGGCAGAGGAGAGACCGAAGCGAAGGAAGAGATATTCCTGTGAAAGTGGCAGGTATGAAATAAACCTGAGTGGTGTGGAACGAGAGGGGCAGGTGTCTAGTCAGCCGGTGAATGCTGAGATGGGTAAGTAGAGGAAGTTGCTTGAGGACGGCGCCGAGATGTGCGAGGTCTTCCAGGAGGTATATGAAGTTGGTGATTTCGAGGCGCTGGAGGTGGCATGGGCTAACAGCAACGGCGTCCAATAGCCCATTATGGTTCGTTTTCAAGGAGACGAGATGCTGGAAGGGAAGATGGGAAATCATAGCGCTGGTCTCGATTTCGTTCGCCTCATACTCCAGGTCAACGAGCGTGAGATCGACAATACGCGCCGAGGATAGCTTGTCCCACAGTTTGTCGCGTACCAAACTTGTCAAGCGACACTGATGCAAATGCAACGAACGAAGGCCTGCCGCTTGACAGACGAGCTTTATCATGGCATTCGATATCCTGCAATTATCCAGCTTGATACTCTCCAGTTCCGGCATCTTCTGGATCGCCTTCCGAACGAGGCTCAGCAGAGCAGCGAGCGCAGCTTCCTCCGTCTGGCTCTCTTCGTCGAACACCCAGCCGCTGAGAACGCACTCCCGAATGAGAGTGGCAATGTGAGAGGCAAGCGGCTTGTCGTTCTTTATTTCTCTACACAGCTTTATCGCGTTACGACTCCCAGCCTGCGAGTGGCAGGCGACGTGAAAAGAATGGAAAACACGCGGGAGCGCCTCTGCAGCGAAGAACCTGCAGACGCCAGCAATGGAGGAGAATGTTGCCCGGCAGTCGGCTTCCGAAAATTCTGCAGATGGTTCGATGTAGGTGAAGATTTCGTGATAGATTTCGACAGGAATGGGCTCGAGGTGAACATGTCCAATTCGGCGTTCTGGAGCTATTTGAGGGATGAGTGAGCAGAGTCTCAAAAGCACAAGACATGTGCGGCCGGCTTACTTGACCAGTGAAAGACCATGAGCGATGATGGTGGTTGAAAACAAGAAGTCGCGACCAACACGTGATCGGTTGGCTTTCTCGCTTTGACCACGATCACCGAACTTAACCTTGAAAACTGCGAAGCGTTCAACAATGGAAGATCAAGCAACGTGCCGAACATGTAAACTGGTCTCTTCTTATGTACGACCTTCCATCCGATTCTTTTCCAACCTGAGTACCTTAGCGCCGCCATGGTAAATCTCAAATGCCGCTTGTAGTATTCGTTTCGTCCTGTATTGATCTGGCTGATAAATAGACTTGCAGGTCCACTGCTCCCTTTGACGCCTGCCGATGGCGTTGCTCTGTGCGCTTAGCTCCAATTTGACTTGGAACTTTAATGATACTTAAACAGTTGCTTAATCTTGCCCGTTTGACTTGATCTAAGCTGTAAAATTATAGGTTTCTTCAACAGTTCCTGTCTGAAGAACAATGTGGCGTCTAGTTTTTGCTGAAGGCTAGCTTTGATTGTACAGTAGATCGTACTACATTGCGGTTACAGACCTCAACGCTTATCTACTGAAAATGAACGCTTCTACTGTAGGCCGTGGGGGTGAAATCATTTCTCCAGACACTTTAAACAGAATCGAGTGACCGGGGTCCTAGGCGTCTCTTCCGTTTTTGGCGATCGCTTCTTTTGCCTTCTGCCACGATCACGTTCAACGCGTCCTAGTCCAAGCGCGCGCTCCTCAAGGTGGTGAACCCAAAACTACAGTATGCTCTATTTTAGTAAATCTTTTCTCTCCCTTGCCTGTCAAATCCTTCTCATATGTTTGAGAATAGTAAACCCGGCGACACGGTTTTTGACGCCGGCAATCACAGTTTCTATTGCGCGCACTGTCAATAATCCATCAGCCTCTTATTTATTTAGGTCGTATCACCCGTACACTTGGAGTACGTTTAACTACGCTTCCTGAAGACATACCTCTGGATGACCTCGGGAAAGGATACAATGCTGGACTACCCCGCGCCTCCTAGCACCAGTAGTCGATAACACATTAATGCGCGGGAGGAGTTACACTGATGCCCCCGAACCACATGGGAAACTGTACCCACAGGAGCATTGCCACCGCCGACACGATGTCGCCTGGGCATGCGGTCGGCTATTTACTTCGAACTAGGACCCTCTCCCTTCTACCATCACATCCACAGACTTCGTCAGCGATGTCCGGCGCTCCCAGCGCAGAGAATATCCTCATTAATTCTGCCGACATTGTCATCAACTCACCAGAAGTTGCTCGACAGCTGGCCGATACAGTACCCCTTCCTTCCCCGTCGCATAAGGAGAGCAATACCAGGACCATACCAACTACTGGCGAGGCTAAGCCCCCTAAAAACGCCCGCAACTTTCGACCGGGACGCGCGAAGAAAAGGAACCAAGGGGTTCAAGTGCGTCCCGCAGACGAGTCGGAGGTCGATGATGCGGAAGAGGCCGTGGATGAGGAGAGCGACGAAGGGCCAGAAGAAAATCAGCAGCCGGATGGTGTAGATTCCGGTCCACCCCCTGCCCGCAAAGGACGCCGTGCACGAAAAAAGTTCTTTGGGCTGCCCAAAGATCGTAACGCTAGAGGTTCGTGAATGCCTGATTACCAAGACGTGTGCTGATATTAGCCCAGGATACGACCCTTTAGATTATGAGCAAAAGTACCCTCCGGATCCGATTTACGAGGAGGCGCAGCCGAACTCGCGTGTGTGGAGGGTGTGTATCGACGAATTTCAGATTTTCGATGCGGATCTAGCTGAGGATGCACGCGATACAGTGGATGTACTGCTCGTATTTGTACGTCCTGTCTTCCCAAATCGTTTGTACCCATAATTAAGGTGTTCTCCAAGGCTGGTCTGTTCTCGGCAGTGGTTACTGCCTTCCTCATCGAAACGGCCGCCAAACTCGAACCTGACTACGTCCAGTTATCCAGCTCGATCCTGTATGAGATATTGGTTGTCCAGCGCGCCTTCGTGAACGGATCAGCTGTTGATCTTGATCCAGTGGTCTCGTCTCCGAACGCGCTTGACTTCTCGCCGACTCATGCCCAGTTATGGATTAACGGGCTTTGGTACACGAGCTTGTCGCTGAGCTTGATCACGGCTCTTGTCGCTGTGTTGGCGAAGCAGTGGCTGCACCAGTATATGTCTATGACATCCGGAACACCCCTCCACCGTAGCCTACTCCGCCAGTTCCGTTACGAGGGATTACAGGCGTGGCGTGTACCTCTGATCATCGGCCTACTTCCGGTGCTCATGCACCTTTCTCTCGGCATCTTCTTCATCGGACTCATCATCTTCCTTGCGCAACTGTATCCAGCATCTGCGTACGTTGTTGGCCTATTCGCCTTGATAGCGTACTGCGCATACTTTGCGAGCCATATCCTCTCTGCCGCATATCCCCAGTGCCCGTACAAAACGCCACTTTCCAACCAGCTCTACATACTATTTCGTCGCCTCTTTCCTCCTGAGAATACTCTTCATCCAGACAAATCGATTAGAGAGGCAG
This sequence comes from Hymenopellis radicata, assembly GCA_015501595.1. Classification (NCBI taxonomy): domain Eukaryota; kingdom Fungi; phylum Basidiomycota; class Agaricomycetes; order Agaricales; family Physalacriaceae; genus Hymenopellis; species Hymenopellis radicata. The sequence continues at coordinate 157,911 of JADNRX010000042.1, forward strand.
AAACGTCGATGGTCTCAAAGCGACAGCGCGACGACTACTTCTCTATTGACGTGCTTCAGTGGGTCTTCGCAAATTCTACCAATCCTTCCGCTCGGAGCATCATCATACAGAGTTTTGGAGGCTTTCCCGAGCACTATCATAAAAGGTTACATACAACCTTCAGAGTCCTCCCATTAGCGAGTGACACAATTTTCGAATTCCAGCGATTATTTCCTCCCCTTGTTGCCGTCTTAGAATCACCACCGAATGATCTAGTTGATGCCCAGAATGCTTATATGCAACTAGAACGATTCGTACGAGCAGAGAAGTTTGTCGTTCATTCGGCCGAGGCTGCTGCGTTACAGAACATATTGCCGACTTACCCGCCTGTTCCTCTTGAGGTAGTCGCCGCAATTGCAGCCCATCCTCACACCATGGCTCGGTTGGGGCGGATGAAATTGGAGCCTAAAGCAGTGTTTCTGAACCCTGAGTATCTTCCAACTCATCTCGACCTTCGACTGCACCCTCAGACGTGGATTGATCTAGTCGGCCACGTCCTGAACCGCCACCCTCCGCCGTCTGAGCACAATATCTTTAGTGGTTCATCGGCCCTCCTTCCTATCATCCAGCTCTGTGCTAACTCCCCATCCGTACTCGACGTGTACAAGCATGAAGAATTTCAGTTGTATAGCGGTGGACGTCATCAAGTCCCTGTCCCATTTGACGAGTCAGCGGTCACGTTCAGTCGAGCCTGCCAAGTGCCTGCGTTTCGAAAGCTCGTCGAGGAAAGTCTGCTTCGTACGTTCCATCAATTCGACGAGTTTGTCGACAGCACATTCAACTTCTACAAATATCCTGGTTTGAGAGTCAGATTGGCCATCTTGAGATACTACGCCCATCTCACGCAAGGTGGTCGTTCATCGGCTGATCACGTGGTTGTCAGTGAGCTCGGACGTCTGGTCGGCAGCATGCTTCGTGACATGATCCAGAAGAAACATTTCCCTGAAGACTGCACTGAGGGATTCAACTTCTATCTCGTCTGCCAGTCTCTACTCACAAATCGGTCAATACCTCATGATCCAAAGCATCTCAAGCTTTACGATAAGCCTCGATACATTGCCTTGGTCTTCATTTCTTGCTTATTAGAAGAGGGTGCCGTGTTCTCAGATATACCGAAGTTCCGGGTGTATCAATGGAAGCAATGGTTTTCTGTATCATTCCTCAAAGATCTTTTACGACTTCGCCTAGAGGATATCGGAGATCGCACTGATGCGTACCATTATCTTGCACCAGGCACTCTTCTACTTGAGCGTGGACTTCTTCAGCAAGTTCCTGCAGCGTACGATGTGTTTGTGGAGGCAGACCTTCTTCGTGTTTTAGAACCATTTCGATACTATCCCACGGTCTCTAGCGCTGTTTGCTATTTCGTCCAGTCGACTTTTTATTGGATATCAGCCAATCTATCTCCAGAAGAACGACCACAGTGGTGCCTCCGACCTTTTCGGGAGGATCTCATTCCGGACATCGATGCTCACAGGAGATACCTTTTCCAAAAAGAGAATGTTTTCCGCGTCTGTATATTCTTCCTTTCGGCTCCGGAAGACTCGTGGAGTGCAATCCATGGACCGTACGCATCTCCAAGGACACAGATTATTGAATTTTTAGGTCTATTGTGGATGAAGGGCGAGATGGAACTAACGTGGCCCGAATGCCGTGCGATGTTGCATGCAGCCAGGAAGGATTGCTTCGACATTCCTTTGTATCCCATCTTTCGCGAACATACGTCATCTGTGATGCCTACACCCGAGGAAGTCAATGAAATGGTTATGTACCTGGACACTGGGATAGATTTACTTGACAAATACATTACTACTTGTTCCTAAAGTACTAATTACGAGACGTCTTCGCTAATGTAAGAGTCCACACAACCTCTCTATTGTAGTTCGTCATTCGATGACTGCACATATCCTGATTTTCGACTCTTTGAATCCAACGGCGAGGCCGAGAATGAAGTATAGGCTGATCCCGAGGTCGTCTGGCGCCACCGCTGAAGCACCCTCGGAAGACGATTTTTCAACATGTCCTCCACGTCGGCGCCTGTATCGAGGCTCTCCAACGTGGGTGTATCCTTGGTTCGGTGCATAAGTAGTCGATCTACTTTCTCCCAATGTTCCTGTTTGACTTTCTGCGCGGCTGTCCCAGAAAATCGTAATGTCAGTTTCGGGAGCAGTATACTCGATTGATCGTCCAAAGTTCCGCCAAGCCACTCCAGGAGGTTGTTCGACGCGTCTTCTTCGGCAACCTCCAGGACAAGGGTTTCGGGGAGTCTCCCAGGCCAAGCAGACAACGGTTCGACTGTAGACAGAGGTGAGTCGAGGCAATGTAACGGGAAGCTTGAGGACTTACAACTGTCGAATGGCAGTCTACGCAGCAGAAGCACCCTGCACGCACCGATTTCCTCGAATAATGTAGGAAAGACCCAGACAACCGACGACGGATTTGAAATGCTCCCGATGTTGTTGCTTGCTAGGGTTATTATACCATCCAAAGCAACTACTCTGCTGATGGCACCTAGAAGTTTAGCATATACAAGTGGTATATCTGTGCATAGGGACATATCCAATGTACTAGTTGCATCTTGTCCGGCAAATGCGCATTGAAGTTCAACCCGATGACCACGCCTCCATCGAGGATTCATGAAGTGGAGATTGACACTCCGCCATAATCTCATCGATGATTGTAGCCCTCCAGGAGTGGAGGAATCGAGCAGAGGCCCATCAACTTTGCCTATATCAAGTGTGATCGAGTGATATTGGGTAGCGGCCAAGGATTGGAGAAATGTCGCGAAGGCTTCGAAAGACTCGAAGACAGCGGACTTGAGCGCGACTTCAAGAGTAGAGTGTTGTTCGAAGGTGATCTGCGCCTGGCCCATATCAGACTCCCATTCTAAACCATCGCGGAACGTCGAAGGAGCAGCCGAGTCGCCAATGACGGACTCGACGTACATGGCGTCACTGTCAGAGACATTGGAGACTGTTCCGCGACACACAGCACCCGAGTAGCTCCTGCTAGAATGGGTCGAAGTCGAAGGTACAGGGAGGATATCATGGGAGGGCCTTCAAATAGAATGTTAGACTGTAGCGTTGCAGTGAACAGCAGTTAACGCACCGCTGAGTCTCATCTCCGGAGAGCGGCACAGGATCATGCAGGATTGGCCTTAATGAAGGGGTGTAACTTCCGGATGATGGCGAGGACTGTTCGCGAGATGAGTCTGAAGACATCGAAAATCATTTAAGGGGGTACGAACGGGAACTTCAGGTCATTTATAAAGCAGCCCCCATTTGGCCTCCATAACGGATATTTGCATTGCATGCTTGCGAACACGAGGTGTGGAAGTCTCCATTTTCAAAAAAGCGAGATCTGTTTGACCGTGTTGACGCTTCCTGGCTGGAGGGTCCGTTTTGTGGCGCAGTGCAACCTTGGAAAGACTGTCACACGCGCGCAGCATGTGTACTAGAGTGTTCAAGTACATTACTCAATAGAAGGTACAACGCTGTGGGAAGCGGTCAGATATAAAGACACGTCATCGAGAAATGGACGCACAACAAGTGCTGTAGTCAGAATGCACCCCATCACCGATAGAACCGTCGCGACTATTGAAAGCGCCGACGTGTAAAAATAGATAAACCCGTGCCATGCGTTGAATGAAAAGGATGAAATGGAAGAGGGAATGAATCACTGGTACAAAGACGATATTCGAGTCACCGCCGAGAACAAGAGAGGTAGGCAATCACTGCGATCAGATCAAGAACGTGTCAGTTCTGGATCTTCGACCGGCATCGGCCTCTATAAAACGGAAGGAAACAAGGATTAAATAGAGTTATGTAGGTGCCTGTAGACGCGGTTTTGCGATTAGCGCCGGCGGCAAGAATAGAGTCCCTGCTAGTTTGTTCTTGATAAGTTTCTTGACCACAGTAATGTGGGGAGAGACAGGTGCCTGCCTCGCAACTGGACGTGCCATGGAATGGACAACAAGATCGGAGAGAACGGAAATGTTGATGGAGGCTCGAGAGCAGGGAAGCGCCGATGCGCACCTACAACAGCGCTGATGTCACAGTCTCTTGGCGACGAAAGAAGCATCCGGAGACGACTGCGGTTGAGGGAACCCATGTACCCCATTCGACCTTCTCTCGAGGTGATCTGTGGTTGACTCGGATTCATCGGCGATCATAATCGTCCACCGCCTCCTTGTCTGCATGACATGAGGATGGCATGAGGTGAAGCCCTGTCATTCTCGGGGGCTTTCCCAGCCGCTTACTGATAGGTATCAAATGATGACGTGGCCTAGGGACCATCATTCTACATGTATATTCAATGTATATTCATTCCGTTCTAGCAATGAACGAACATTGCTCGATAACATGAAGCATATCGGAGCTTCTCCATCATTCTGTGTAGATTCATTCCGAACCACCATTACTCGATGGCCGTCCTTTCCTGAAGCATATCTGGACACTGTCATTTTCCATTTTTCAATGGACGACGGCCGCGCCTCAACTAGACTCTAACGGACACGCCGGTGGTTGATTGATGGCTTGAAGGTGCTCAATCTACTTTCTCGTTCCTTTCATCGCACTGAAAAACCTAACACCAGGCCCGAGTCTGAGACGGACTCCCGGAACGCCAGACAACGGATTTGCAACATTGCGCGGCACAGTAGTACTGCCCCGCCAGTTCGTTCTTGACACCCATCGTAATGTTACCCACATTTTCCCAGAGGCGGTTTCCCCCGATTCCTCTTAAACCCGCGTTCGCCCGAGGTCCCGCCATCATGACTTGCTTGAATTCAATTAGTACTGGGCTCCTTACTTTATTCAGTATTACTCGCAACGACGAGCGTTAGCGTTCATGCGAGCTCAGCCACAATTGATCTATACGAGTCCTTCTAGAAGACACTAGGCTCGGGCCGCTTGCCAGTGCCGGCATCAGGTTCGCTCTCTTGCCTTATCACCATCGTGTGGTCAACCGACCTAATTATGTCGCAGATATCTTTGCGTCCCACCACCATATCGCCACAAAATGGCTGTCGGACTTTTCCTGCCTTTTGTTGCGCTGGGAGCCGCTGCATCATCCCGTGTGTACTACTTCTCCTTCTCCGGAAACTGGTTGTGATCAGTTCTACTAGTGGCCCCACCAAAGTTCACAGCACTGCCGCTTGGGGAGATTCGACCGACGGCGTGGCTCTATGATCAAGTAAGGCACCTCTATCATCTATAGCATCTGTGCTAATAGACCTCAGCTTGTCGTCCAAACCAATGGCGTCGCAGGGCACATGCACGAATTCTATGATTTGTGAGACGCGTTTGTTCTCGCCACTATCGAGCGTTCAATGCCTTTCAGGGTAAAGAATACGGATTGGTGGGGAGGGGATTCTTATTATTCGTACCTAGAGGAAGGTGTGTCTTTATTTCTCACTCGACATGTTTTCTCGACTCACTGCGTTATAGCGGGAAGCTACTGGTTTGTACGTGTCGCACCGTCCTTGATATCCCTTGTCTGACATAGCGCAGAACGCCATGGTCCCGAACAGCGTTCTCGTAAACAACACGGAGCTCATCCTCAAGACCTACGACTTCCTCAACTACGTACTCGACCATCAAGACGAGACGGGTTGGCTAGGCCCGGAAGTTGGAACGGAGAAACCGCGGTTTTTGTGGGGTCGCTACCCCTTCTTCTTTGGCGCAATCCAGATGGTGGAAGTCGACCCTAGCTTGACGGACCGAGTCGTCAATGCAATGCATCGGTTTGTGAAGGTGGCGAACGAGATGTTGAGGAGAGGCGAAGGCGTCGATGATTGGGCCGCAACGCGATGGGAAGACTTTGTAATCGCTTTACAATGGTTCGTCTCTTTTGTTCTTGGTCAATGTCTCTAACCATTTGTCTAGGCTATACGACAATCACCCGAATGGGCAGGAAGAGCTTCTCGTGGATACGATGATTCGTCTGAAGTGGACCGGCGCTCCCTGGGAGAAGATCTTCGCCGAAGAGGTACAATCTCACCTAAAATAGTCATCCCTGGACTCAACGATAGCGTTCTAGTATTTCCCCACCGTCGCTGGTAAGCTCAGGATACGTTTCTCACCCGTTTGGGATCTCACCAGGCGTTGATTGGAAGTCGAGACCTTGGAGAACCCATTCGGACAAGAGCTCTTCGTACGTGCTCGGTCATCCTACGGTGATTCGCCACTTATGTCTCCAGTGGCACGGAGTGAACATGGCTGAAGGCATGAAAGCATTACCAGCCACTTACCGCTTCACCCATAACGTGTCTGGTACGTCCTTGTACACCCACTCCTTACGTTCATTGATTTAGTTTCTGTGAAGACTTGGACGCCGCAAGCAAAGGTTGGGATCTTATGTTTCAATATCATGGGCGACCATCAGGTGCATTCGGCGCCGACGAGATGCTTTCCGGGTTGGCGGCAGCCAGAGGGTGAGATTTACTGTGTGTGCCAGCGAGACTTTCAGACTAACGTCCCTGTTCAGATCAGAATTGTGTCTGGTCGTGGTAAGATGATCAGTACACCCATCCACACAGAAGCTGAAACACTCCAACAGGAATTGATGTTCTCGTTCGTAGTCTCTCTTCAAGAACGACCGCGTCGGCGCTGATAGCAAAGTAGAGGATCGTACCTCTACCAGATCACCGGGACTTCAAATATGCGGATCGAGTTCGTGTTGTATCATGGTCGGTTGGCTGGCACTCATGAAGACCAGGTTGAGCGGGTGACTTATAATGCTCTTCCTGCGACGATCACATCAGGTCGGACTTTCGTCTCTACGTGCACTCGATGTTCGACTTACAGTTGCTAGATATGTGGGGCAGACAATATCTGCAGCAGCAAAACCAGATAGCAGCTAAGAATATGACCCCGTACGTTACGCAGATCATCGTGTGATTATCACTCAGGCCTGACGCTTGACAGAAATCCTTTCCCGGAAGATGGGTATGTTGGCTTCCTTCGCGTGGACAAGTTCCCTCAACATTGTTACGCGAGTGCAGGCCGGAGTCCAACATCTTTGGCTTAGAGCCTAATTATCCGTAAGCCTTGCAGCGCTCTTCCGCTACCTTAGGTCTTGATACAGTTTATAGGTGCTGTACTGTCAATTTCCCTCAAGGATGGCCGAAATTCATCACCAACGCGTTTGTCACGACGCCGGATCGAGCGTCCCTCGTCCATGTTTATCTGGGACCATTCAATGTTTCGACTATTCTCGCAGGAGGTTCGCATATGCCTTGCGAGACCTATGGTCGACTGACCGGTCTCGTTGCAGACAACCATGTTACCGTACATGTAGAGACGCAATACCCGTTCGGTGATGTCCTAGTTACAACGGTGACTGCGACGAAGCCATTCAAGTACTATGTTCGCATTCCCAGCTGGGTCAGTGGTGGAACATTTGCTCTCGACGCCGAACAACCGGAGGCCTTGAAACCTTTGGAAGGTCTACTGGGCATCTACATCAGACCTGGCAAGAGACGCATCACGCTCGCTCTGTCGTCGCCGATTTCGATAGGTATATTGTTCCTCTCTCTAGTCAAGATATGCTCTAATCTGCTGTAACAGAAAGTCGCCCTAACAATAGTGTCGCTATCCACAGAGGGCCGCTCAACTACGCATTCGACAGTGGGTACTGCATAACCTTTGCGACCCATCGAAACTGACATCTCTTTTCTTCAGTTGAACGCACGGAAACCATCATCAAGACTGATCCTCGCGAGGCGCACGCAGTTGATCTCCAGCTCGATCCTGTCGGAGCATGGCAATATGCGATTGATCCTAGTACGGCGGAGTACCACTACGACTCGACATCCGAATTGAAAGTGCTGCCTTCGCCAATATGGGAGTCGGGACGTCCTCCCGTCAGCATCAGCGTCTTGGCCTGCCTCATCGACTGGCCGTTAGCTGGGGATATGTTCCCCGCGGACCCGCCCGAGAACCCCGAATGTGTGGGCGAAAAGAAGAGAATTGTTCTGACGCCGTACGGGGTAAGTCTATATGCACAGATGATGAGAGGTGCTGATGCTTCTTTGGTAGGCAACGAAGCTGAGGATAAGCGAGTTTCCGGTGTTTAAGAGCAAAGGCTTGCGAGGTAACGGTAGTTTTACCGATGACAAGCAAGCTCCTTTGCATGTATAGTACTTAGAGTAGTTCCAATGCGAGTCGGTGTTGTCTCCCACCAGCGCACTTTGCTTAGAGCCCAGCGACCCCACGTGGGCGTTTCAAATATCCAATGACGCATCTTTCCGTCTTGTCCTTATACTTCGACTCGTATTCTGACTTTCTGCAAGTCGCAATCATCCATCACCTAAATTCCCAATAACTGAAGAAATTCAAGATAAACCCCATAGAGAACTTTCTCCTTCACCGCCTGGAAACTTTTGATAGACAGGGAGTCTTGACAACTACCCTGCGTATAATCGCTGACATTAGCCTTCTTTCAGACATGGGCGCCAGTCAATCGTCAGAGGAGGTCGCTGCACCCGATGCCGACACGCACGACTATGTACCCACGGAAGAAGACATTAACCGCCTACGCAGTCTATTCTTTTCTGCCATCGATATTCCCGCCGAGCTCATCGAAATCATTCTCGACATGGCTGAATACTGGCCCTCCGTGCGCAGCGAACGTTTCCTCGACGTGGCAGTAAAGTCTGCACGAAGGGAAGGCAGCCCATATCCCACGGCAGAATGGTGCTACCTCGTATCGCCGCGTGTACCCTCCCATGCCAAGTTTGTGAAGGCGATCACGATTCAGACGGAGAGCTGCGATCAAGGATGGGGCGGGGAGCCTGAACATCGTGGTAATGCCCTGTCTACTTAGACAGCGGCTAACGTACTGACCTATCTTTCATACAGGCACTTATAACGGGTCTTGGACGTGGTTTGAAGCGGCGATAATTCGTTCAGACGATGACAGTATTCCCTGGTGGGTTTCCGGAGTTGAGAGGAGCCTGCCCGTAGATCTCTACAGAGAAGGACTCGATCGGTCTGCAGCAGAGCGCAACGCCGCCCTGTCTTGCGAAGTACGGCTCCCTGATTTGGATCGTTCACGTTGGCATGTTTCCTCGAATCTGACGGCGGTGAAGAAGTACAAGGAGAACGTCGTGCACTGGACAGCAGAGGACCCAAAGGACATCGATAATGATATTCCTCCTGGTCACCGTCATGCTAGGGGTATATATGGAAGAGATGCAGATTTTGTTAATTTGATGCAGAGCGGTGATCGTGTAGCATTGCTTGTCATGACCAAGGTGAGCGAGCCATGAATACAATTTGACTTTCCTGACGCAAAGCATAGTTTCCAATGTGGACGAACAATATCCGGCAGGCGTCCATAACTGTTCACTACTCGATTTAGCGTGTACATCGTCGTGGAGGATTGGACTTTAGATTCCCACAATTGTACACTTCCTATGCTGGTACCCCTGTGCGTTTGGAATCGAAACCGAAGAAGAAGATACAACTTGTCAGCGCCGTTTTGGTCGATTCTTCTTACAATTTGGCCCGCTTGCATTTTTCGTTCTTGGAAACGACCAGGTCCCGGCGCTATTGACGAGTAGGTTTCGCCCTTGGAATGTCACTGATTGGCCAACATTACCGACGATTTAATGTGTCCCACAAGAATAATGCTAACTGACAAGGTGAGAGGCGTCTACAGCTTCATGCAGTGCATTGCAAGTCCTTCTAGGGACTCGGGACAGGAGCTTTACGACCATCCCGCATACCTATCTATGCAACTTGTCGGCGTACCCATATCCCTGAACTCAAACCGGCAGTTTAAAACAAATGATGCATATTCAACTCGACTAATGGTAACAGCTCACTTGAGGAAACTCGTATTTTCAACTCCTCACAGATCTCATCATCTATGCGCAATTGAAGTAATCTCCCTCTATGACGCGCGGACACCCTGCAGTGTCTACAACGTTCACAGGTGAGTGTCATTCGCGAATTAGCATCGAGTTCACGTACCTTTATTCGTAGGACAATCCGCTGGATCGTCGCAGCACCTAATACACGCGCGCGGGCCTCGTGGCTCGACGAGCTCGACGTAGTGGTTGTACCTAAAATGACAAGGTCAGCAAAGGCGAAGGCGATACAGAACTGGGCGAACGCGACGTACCCAAGACAAACACTCCCTTGTGGATTTCCCTGTCCATTGTATCCACCACTGGAATCGTACTGGCCGCCTGCGTCGCTTGGAATGAGTCGATCCAGCTCGCTCGAATTGATGCATCCTGTTACTACAGAAACCGTTAGCCAAACTCTCCTCCAATGGCTGAACAGCAATCTACATTGAGTGTATCGTTTCCCGTTCTTGCCTGTTCCAGATTTGAATTCGACTTGGCCTTCTTGCCAAAAGTCGGCGGGGAGGTATCCCTGCTCGGGGTCTGTATGTCCGTGCGGTGAACAGTACGTCTGCATGCCGCCTGGATGCTCGCTGTCGCCGATTGATGTGTGCGCCGTACGCGGGACGATTAAACTGAATTGTTGAATAAGATGATGTCGCGGCGACGAGTGTGAGAGGTGACAAGCGTACCAAAATTTGTCCACACTGGTGACATCCACGATATTGTCAGGCGCCGCACTCGGGCCTGCATAGGAGCTGGAAGTAACGGACAACAGCGCAAGAGCATAGATGGGAAATTTGTGGAATGAGGACATGTTGGGTGATGGCGAAGTCCTAATCTGACAAGGGCTTTTAAAGACGGACCAAGACGAGACTGTCTCGCGCTATCAGACCTGGACATGGCAAAGGGCTAGCTGCAAAAGGCGATGGAGTTCTGAATCGGTCGCTGAAGAAGTCCGTGGTGAACGAGACAGGTTCCACAAGGAGAACCATTAGATGAACAAGTAGGCGCGTTAGGAGTAGTTTCTTTGCCCTTAGCAGTGAGACCGTGCGCGTTTGGAAGCCGATGGTGAAACTTTACGAGAGCTGTGTGGGGTGAGCTAAGAAGTCTTTCCTGAATACCCCTCCTACGTCAATGTGTGTTGGGCGAGGAATAGATGATGATTGACAGGGGGTCTTTCAGGCGCGCCGATTTCGGCTTGATGGTGACTCCCACGCCTTGTCCTTCTTCTACTACTTTCTTTTATTGTTGGAGCCTCTTGCGTAGAACGACATGTGCATGAAGGTACAAATCTATTTGGTTCGTTTAACCAGCTGTTTCCTGATAGCCCGTTCCCAGATTGAGAATAATCCTCTCCTTCAGCGTTGTGCCGTCTTTCATATTCGTTCAGGTAACTTTACAGGTTATAGCTATTCCTATGGAAACATACCCTTCGCCTCATTTATAGAACTGTCTTCCATTAACCCAGCCTTGACAGTCCTTGGGCGGGGAGCATGCGCCGATCCGGTACTTCTTCTTCCAGGGTTCTTCTACTGTCAATTTCATATCGCGTTGTTAATTCATCATATGGCTTCTTCATCGCGAAGCCACACCCTCTGGTTCCGCGCTACCCAAAGCATTCGTTCTCTCCCCTCTAACTAACTGGATATTGCGAGCCATCCATCAATCAACCTGACTATTTCCTGTATGGCAGCCTCGAACTCGTGAGCTGCACGAAAACGTTACTTATCGCCAGGGTCTCGTGTGTTTGTTTGCTTTCTGTCTAGCCATTTCGGACCTCGACCTAGATCGCTCTATGGACCATACAAGTGCTCAAGTCGGAGAAAACAAAGAAACAACGCGCCACCTACAGAACATGCCATGTTGTAGTTGCATGAGCCCGGCCCGACAAGAGTGCCACAGTTTAATTCAGCATTTCCCTCACCATTAATGAATTCTGAGCATGCCTTTGGAGATCATCATATATTCATAGCTGTATTAAGTACCTTCACATTTCATTAGTTGCTAATCTAACAGTCTATGCCAATATTACACACAGTTACAACACACAACAACAATACATAAATGCCAATGGTCAGTTCAACCGCTCCTTGGGTCCCACAGTCCTAATCCAAATCTCCCCAGGTCGACTATAGCAGGAAAACATCATCAATACACAAAAAACGGACAGGGGAACAGCCCACGAACCTCTTCTCCCTTAATATCCTGAACACAAGCTTACTATCCCGATCGTTGCCCAACGAGCTCCGCACACCACCAACCCGCGGCGGGAACGCCCCCGGCCCGCACCGGTCCTGCAGATCCGCCAGACTCTCATTCGTGCCCTCCGTCTCGACCACCACCGTCCCGTACCACCCCGGATCCACAAACAGCCCGTTCGACTCTGGTATCGCGATGCGCACCGCCCCGCGCGACCGCAGCACAAACGAGGACCGGTGCACCCATCGCACGACGTTATGGTACGTTCCCTGGGGACTAGAAGAAAAGAAGCTCAAGAACAGAACAGAACAGAAGCACGCGCAAGCTCACGTTTCGGTGCGCACTCTATCCTGGAGAAGCTGCAAGTTAGCAGCGATCTCCTCCCCCCAGGGCGCCAAGTCGATGCGCACGATGGGGTTGCTCGAAGCCGGCCCCGTCCTAACCACGCGGTGGAAGTAGGAAGGCGAGAACGCTAGCGTCGGCAGATACCGCGGCAGATCGCCCACCGCCGAGTACGTGTAATCCAGATCCTAACGATGAGAGTATGAGTAAGTGCACCTTATGACAGAGAAAGACGACAAACAATGAGATAGCTCCCATCCCACACCAATCGTCCTACATTCCCCTCGTCGCCCACCGCGACATCCCAAACCACGTCTCCAACGCGCATGAGGTGCAACACACCCGCGCGCTTGAGCTCGGCCTCGCACTCCAGCACACTCGCGTCGCTCAACCAGTCCCCGTCCGGACTCGGCACAAAACACCTCAACAGCGGCGCCCGGCGCAGCCTGAACAATGGCGACTTGAAGCCGTGATTAATCGGTGTTGGGGGCCGATGTCCATGCGTCGAATACGAAAAGGTGGGTGAAGGCGCCCGGCTCGAAGCACGCGAACGCGTACGCGACGACGGGCTATGTGCTGTAGAGCGTGAAGTCTCCTTCTCGGCCTGCGCGCGCAACCGAAGGACCACGCGTGTATATGCACGCGTTGCCGCCGTAAGATGTTGCACGTCGTCGATAAGGGCACGCTCCCGCCGGCTCGCGTGAGTCTGCACAAATGTCTGCGCTGTCCGTGCATACTCGTGTGTCGGCAGAGTGACGCCCCGCATGTAATTGTACAAGTCCTAATGGAATTCATCAGCCATCTATCCTGTCACAAGCAGGTTAACCCACCTCGAGTGTCAGAACCAATGGTTCGTTGGAACCCCACAACCATCTCGAGTACCCGACAGTCTTCAAGTACCTTTCTAGAATCACTTCCTTCAGGTCTGCATCACCCTTCGCGCTGGTCACACTCCTGATCTTCTTTGTGACGCTGCTCAGAACCAGCCATTCGTAGAAGGATAGAAACGGAAGCAGCGCAGCGAGGATACCCGCATGAGAGAGGAACACGTCCAGAAGGAAGGGTTCTGGAGGTCGATCCTCTTTGACAGGTAATGCCGCGAGGGCCTGCGGCGGCGACTTTTCCAAAACATGACCTCGACGGACACGTTTATAATCATCAGGCGAAGGAGGTGTCGGAGGAGCGCGTGGCGCAGGCGGCGGAGTGACTGGACGTACAACTTCGGGCGTAGCAGCCCGTGGGACTTCTGGGGTAACAGGTCGTGCAGGCGTAACGGGACGTGCAACCTCGGGAGTGACAGGCCGGGAGACCGCTCTCTCCTTGCCCTTACTCGAACTAGGTTTGGGAGGAAGCATCTTCACACCCTCCACCTTGGCAAACGGGTCATCTGAAAAGAAGGGCACGTCTGCAGCAACCCGCGACTCCTCAGGGGTAACGGGACGTTGTTTGTACAGGCGACGGGATGTCATGTTATTGACGGATATGGATGCATCCGATGGCGTACGCGATGGGGCCTTTGCGTGGGCCGCCCGCAGAGGAGTGGTATTCTGTAATGAAACAGGCGGATGCGTTTCCATGCGAGCTGTCTGCCCGTGCCCGTGACCGTTGAGACTGCCATTGGGATATGCGTCACGCGAAGACGGTCGGGGAGGGTCATTGTCCGTAGGCGAAGCACCGTTACGATACCGAGGAAGGGAAGCAGTCGATGAATTGAGGTGCTGATGCATGACGACAGGTGGATGAGAATTTTCCGACGGTATGGAGGAATATGGATTCGGAGAAGGAGGAGGGTATGTCTTCTGGCGCGATCTTGGTTGGGAGTACTCTGCCGGAGGAGTGGGATACGAATTCGGGTATGGAGGTTGGTATACGCGCTGCTGCTGGGGAGGAGATGCGTAAACGTTCTGAGGGTATGCGTTCTGGTATGGCTTGGGCTGGGGCTGAGGAATGGTGGTCATTGCCGCAAAGATGAGTGGCTTTCCTCGGGCAGGAGCAGCAAGCGAGCGCTGACTGTTGGATTTGCGAGGTGGGCCATTCATGTGGTAGGCGGTAGGAGACATGGTTGTGGTAGTCGTGGTCGACATGCTGTTTGAATGAGAGATGTTTTGGGGTATTACGGCCTGGGAGTGTTCGGACTTTATAGCAAAGAGAAAATTAGCGCGAGAGGGCGTGGGTGACGTCAAAAACGCACCGTGTCTGATCGGGTAAGAGGTGGCTGAAGGCCCGCTATAGAGTCGACCTGAGGAGGCGAGATAAGTAAAGGTTGGGTGACGGAAAATCGCAACAAAGTTAAGTGCAGAACGCGTGGACTATTACGTCGGGTTCGCGCAGATCACCGACCGCGAAGTCTAACCGCGCATGTTCAAGTGCCGGACAAGGGGACGCCTCAAAGGAGACTGGCTCGAGAAAAAGAAGAAATTCGAAAATTTATCCGCTTACCTCGTGTGGCGGCCTGCGCTGTGGTGGGCTCGGGGGCATTGGTATACGCGGCTGGTGAGCATTCAGAGATACTTTGCGATCAGGTGTGGGTATTGGTCGGGGCTTTGGCGTAGAAAATAACGATTCGTGCGGAAATAGCGGCTTTTCCGGATCAGCAGGCGGTAGTACAGAGGACGAGGGAATGGACACGGATGTACCAAACGTTCGTAGGTCGGCTGAAGTATCAGAGACCTGCCCTGACGTAGTCGTACGTGAATTGTAGGTTTCCAGAGGCACCACTCGGTTCGAAAACTGCCGACTGGGGGACACGGACGAATACAGGTTATTGGGCTCGCGTGGGGGATATACCTTTGGTAGGGGTTTCTCTGGAGGTGGTGGTGGTGCGTCATCGCCAAATGCTGGTCCCAGAGACGTCTCCGTGACTGTCCTCATCGTTGCGAGCGACGTCGACGATGCGGCAGCCGACG
Source organism: Hymenopellis radicata (assembly GCA_015501595.1). Lineage (NCBI taxonomy): Eukaryota > Fungi > Basidiomycota > Agaricomycetes > Agaricales > Physalacriaceae > Hymenopellis > Hymenopellis radicata. Next base: position 173,253 of record JADNRX010000042.1, read on the forward strand.
TGTTGCCCCTCACAGGCTGCCGCCAAGCAGGGGGTGGACTCGTGTAGCCAAATGCCGCGTCGCCCATCGTCTCCGTCACGCCATATTTGCTGCTCTTCGTTGTCGCGACCGACGTCGACGATGCAGCAGGCCCAGTTACGTTCCTTCGCGCTCCTGAAGCGGTACTTCGCGGATGCGATACTGATTCCCGTTTTCCCAGTGCCATTGGGCCCGACACGATCCTAGCCGCCGTCGGTGCTGTCTGTGTCTGCGCAGCTGAACCTCCCGCGAGTCGTGCATATAATGGGGTCGGCGCCGACACGTTTGGTGCGGACGGAGCAGGAGGGCCTGCAGTGGTGTCATTGGGTGCAGGCTTTTGTTTCGACTTTTTGCGAAGGAATCCAGCCATCGCACGAGTCGTCGTCGTCACTGTCGTACACGACGAGCTCAAGGCTTTCGTGGTTGTCGTCGTCCTCGGAGAATTTGTGAGAAATCGTTATTGCTTCCGCACCGTATGTTAGCCGTCAATGACCCATGGGAAAAGACTGCCGCATTTGGAATCCATTGTTCCTTGCACTGACGAAACTGGTGATGTTGGACGACATGTTGCCCTGTTCTTGCCGTACGCTGAGAATTTCGAATGTCGTAGAATGAGAGGAAAAAGGGCGTCTAACGTAAATAGAGCTCGAACCAGCCAAGGTGTCCTGAGCGCCACTGATTGCCGTCAATTATATTCAATCTGTCCGGGAAACAGCGAGGACTGTATTATTGACGGTATATAAATCCGCGCCCTCGTTGACTCCATGGAGATGAACGTCATCGACAACTTCGCGTTCACTGTGGAATGTCGGGTAACTTTCCAGTGCAACGATTGACTCTTGTACTCTTTCAAAAGAGAAACTAGAAACTTACACTGTCTTCGATCCTCATTCACTCATCTTCCATCATTCGTCCTGACCATCATGAGCTTAATTAGTCTTGGACTAGTCGCGCCATCCCTTACCCAGCTGTAGCCAGTCTCGCTACTTTAGCTCGGCGGCGGCGCCAAGAGCCTTTCCTGTACGTAGATCCCGATTCCGTACCTTCATCTCGCTAACCTGGGCAGCGCGTCAATCTCAACGCCGTCCATCATGATATATGATAACCTTGATCGAACACGGACATATAACGGCGCTACGCTTCTGCGGTCGAGATCAAGTCGAGATTCGAGTCCGAAAGGTATCGTTCTTTAGAGACGCGGACATATACATTGGCCTTTACCAAACAATACTGAGCCAACGGGTGTCTGAAGTTTGACCGTCGCATTCATGAGGCTAGAAAGCTCCAACTGGAGCAGGATGTATGCGCCGTGAGGAAATCGGACTTCTTGTAGACGCCGCGCGTAGTATGCCCGGAATAAGTTTCATTGACCAGCCAGAAAATGATCAAATACTCAGTGAGCGCCGCGGCATAGATGGCCTTTACTCTGTGGCGTAAATCCTAGGGCCCGCTTAGTCGTGTGCGTTTTTGTTCGGGTTCAAGTTGCCTCGCATTCGAATCGATGATAAGGATGTCTAGACTCTCATGTCTGTTACTGAAGCAACGGTTCGAATGAGGGTCTTGTGCAGTGATAGGACCGAGGCCATACGGACAATAACGCGTGCTAAAAGGGAATCACCCCGCACAAAGCTCCGTAGCCTGTACTACAGCGTGATGAGGACGAACGAAGGATCCAACCAAAAACGAGCGTATCAACTTCCTAGTCACCCGGGCCTGGCCGACCCTGAACGTTAGCACAAGTTCCAAGCAAGTTGTAAAAGATCCTAATGAGCCAGTTCCCTCTAGCCGACTTGAACGACTGACCTCGTCATAATCTGTGGAACTGCTTATACTAGTGACGCGCTCTACCACTGAGCTAAGAGGGATGTAGGCTCCCCAGTGCTTACTCAGGTTCTGCCAATAATTTGAAATGACGCTCGATCGATAGAGTGCCTTGTACCTCAGGATCATCTCCTCTGTTCATGACGGCCACAACGACGTCGAGCGCGATGGCCAGCGACGCGCCACCGGAGGAAATTTCGCGGCCATCTCTCGACGGAGGCAGCCTCTACGCTGTCCTCCTCTTTCGCGGCGACTACACCACCTGGGACTGGGCCTTTTTCGTCCCCGATGCCGCCAAAACACCCATCGGCGCCCTCGGATCCCTGTTCCACACCACCCAAGGCTCGGCGGGGCGCTGGGCCTTTGCAATGGAGAACTCGGCCGACTTTCACCAGTGCGCCGAGGCCGTGGCTATGGTCCGCCTCGCCGACCTCCACGGCCTTGGCAGCTTCGCAGACGTCGTCCAGGAGCTCACCGCCACGTTCAATACCGTCGATACGAGCAACACACACCCCGCAGAATTCAGCTCGCGGCTCTGGTTCATCGAGGCGATCTGCGTCCTGCATGATTGCGGCTTCGTGACCTGCGACGATGCCTGGCTGCTAGAAAGGGAGTTAAAGCGCTATGCTTTTAGCGCCATGGATTCGTATCTCGAAGGGGGAGGTACGTCTCCATCGGTGCCTTTTATTTCTTTAAATCTCATTTCGGGGGCCAGGTTATAAGCTGTTCAAATCAGAACACTGTTCATAGCGGATGGTCTGTTCCTATCCTCGTTCCACACTCCCGCCATCTGATACCCCGCAAAGACCTGTTCGTTCTAGCTTCCATCTACCTAGATCCGCCGCTAATTTTTGTTACCCCTGCCAGTAACATACACCCTGGGGGTTTCTTGCATGCATGGGCGCGCTTGTGCTCGCCCGGTTCCTTACTATGATTGTGTAGCTCTGCGGGATATATGCTTGGGTGCAGTATGGCTTCAAATCACAGGATCATTATTTTCAATATCTGCAGTTCGCGTGTTAAACACCTGATAGGCATTTGACCTTTTCGTCGCAGCGAAGCAACACCATATCCGCTCAACGTGACTATACCGTTGGAGCCAAGCGCGCGTTGACGTTAGAAATCAACATCGGCATTCCAACTGCGCTCGACCGCGTTCTGGTTTGCATCTCCCTCGATCCGCCACTAATACATGCTCCCATTGCCCTTAATTTCTGGCGTATAGTAACCGGATTCTTGAAAAGTGCAGCGGCATATACGCGTTGGTTCAAGCTGATGTGGCTCCATCACAAGACCCTAATTGCCTTGGCTGTGTGAAGGCAGCTGATGTGCACTAACGTTGATCCGCAAAAAAAGAATGCCGTGTTTCGGTATACAACTTCCCGTTGAGGCCTGCGCGTCAGTTTACAAGACTATTAGCCTCGTACTGACTTGGTAAGCACGCTTCTGGTCTTCGGCTACGGTGTTAACCTGAGTGTAGGATTATATTCATCGGCTTCACGGGGAGTTGAACAAATTCAAACGCGCCAAGGACAGTTCGCAAAAGATGTACGACCTTCGCACACTCCTGCCGCGGTATCTGAGCGTCGCGTTGATGCGTGCGCTTCAACGGTCAACGGAAGTCATTTCAACAGCACTGCAGTTATCACGTCTATCGTGCATGTCTCCTCATGCCCGGCGTCTACAAGAAGGACTATTCCCATCATAGCATTTACAGCCTGGTCAAGTCTTATGTGTCGAGCCAAGATACTCGCAATCAGGCGCGGTAGCCTAGAGACAATGTTCGACATTTCGCGGCGTCCTGCCTGGAGATGCAAGCAATCGATCTGGACTATTTGTCACTCGGCTCTTCTTGACTTGATATCCTGTAGCCAGCGTTTAATTGTGGTCTGCCTGACAGTATCGCAGTACTTTTTCGTCTACGCGTGTTTGACCGGTCTAACTCAGTAGAGCTTCGATTCCGATACGGATTCAGGAAAGAAATTGCTCCACTGATCATAGGGTTCCTTTTTGTGGAAGACAGCCTTTGTTGGTGGGCGACACAGGACACCGCCTCGAGCAGCTAGCCCCTTCCCATGTCCAGCTCTAATGGCACAAGAAAGTCTCGTCTTGGTCCGTACCGACTTAACGTACAAATGCAATTCTAGGTCCGTTGAACGGAAAGGCGTGAGAGTCATCATGATGATCAAGCCGAACACGGCGCACCTCTTTCCAATCACTCAACTTTATCTCCCTCACACGTCTAACACATATTGACGTAGGAGGGTATTCAGACAAGACTTCTTAGCTCGCCCCACACAGTTCTGGTAAAGTCTTTCCAATGACCATGCGCGACGGTCTCACTGGTACGGGCAATGGAATTACTCCTATCGCGTCCGCTTTCTACTTCTCCTTGTGGAACCTGTCTCGTTCACCACGGCCTTCTGTAGTGTCCGAGTCAGTAGGCCGCCTTCTCCAGCTAACCCCTTCCCATGTCCAGGTTTGATGGCGCAAGACAGTCTCGTCTTAGTTTGACTTTAAAAGCCCTTGTCAGATTAGAACTTCGCCATCAACCAACATGTCATCATTCCACAAACTCTCCATCTATGTTCTTGCACTATTGTCCGTTACTCCCAGCTCCTATACTGGCCCGAGTGCAGCGCCTGACAATATCGTGGACGTCACCAGTGTAGACAAGTTCTGGTACGCTTGTTACCACTCACACCCGTCGCCGCGACATCTTATTCAACAATCCAGTCTCATCGTCCCGCGCACCGCGCACACATCAATCGGTGACAGCGAACATCCAGGCGGGATGCAGACGTACTGTTCACCGCACGGACATACAGACCCGAAGCAGGATACCTACCCGCTGACTTTGGCAAGAAGGCAAAGTCGCGTTCAAATCGGGAACGGGCAAGAATGGGAAACGATACACTCAATGTAGGTTGCTGTTCAGCCATCGGAGGAGAGAAGTTAATGATTTCTTTAGTAACAGGATGCATCAATTCGAGCAAGCTGGATCGACTCATACCCAGCGACGCAGGTGGCCAGTACGATTCGAGTGGTGGATCCAAGGGACAGGGAAATCCACAAGGGAGTGTTTGCCTTGGGTACGTCGCGTTCGCCCAGCTCTGTATCGTCTTCGCTGATCACGTTGTCCTGGTCATTTTAGGTACAAACACTACGTCGAGCTCGTCGAGCCACGAGGCCCGCGGGCGTGTATTAGGTGCTGCGACGATCCAGCCGACTGTCCTACAAACAAAGGTATGTGAACTCAATGCTGTTTCGCGAATGGCACTCATCTGTGAACGTTGTAGACACTTCGGGATGCCCGCGCGTCATAGACGGGGATTACTTCAATTGCGGATAGATGATGAGATCTGCGAGGAGTTGAAACACAAGTTTTCTCGAGTGAGATGATACCACTAGTTTGAGGCGAATATACATCATTTGTTTTGAACTGCCGATTTGAGTACATTAATATGGACACCGCCAAGTTGAATAGTGCTGGGACCCGGTCGTTTCCAAGAACTGGAAATGCAAGCGAGCCAATTTGTAAGAAGTGGGCGCTGACAAGATGGATCTTCCTCTTCAGTTTCGATCCCGAAAGCACAAGGGGTGCCAGCAAAGGAAGTCTATGATTATGGGGAATCTAAAGTCCAAAATCGTCCACGACGATGTACACGCTAAATCGAGTAGTGAATAGTTATGGACGCCTGCCGGATATTGTTTGTCCACATTGGAAACTAGGATTTGCATCAGAAAAGTCACGCTGTATTCGTGGCTCTCTTACCTTGGTCATGACAAGCAACGCGACACGGTCGCCGCTCTGCATCAAATTGACAAAGTCTGCCTCTCTTCCATATATGCCCCTAGCATGATGGTGACCAGGAGGAATATCGTTATCGATGTCCTTTGGATCCTCTGCTGTCCAGTGTACGACGTTCTCCTTGTACGTCTTCACCGCCGTGAGATTCGAGGTAACATGCCAACGTGAACGATCTAAATCCGGGAGCCGTACTTCGCAAGACAAGGCGGTGTCGCGCTCTGCTGCAGACCGATCGAGTCCTTCTCTGTAGAGATCTACGGGCAGGCTCCTCTCAACTCCGGAAACCCACCAGGGAGTACTGTCGTTATCTGAACGAATTATCGCCGCTTCAAACCACGTCCAAGACCCGTTATAAGTGCCTGTATTAATGATAGGTCAGTACGTTAGCGGCTGTCTATGTAGACAGGGCCTTACCACGATGTTCAGGCTCCCCGCCCCATCCTTGATCGCAGCTCTCCGTCTGAATCGTGATCGCTTTCACAAACTTGGCATGGGCGGGTACACGCGGCGATACGAGGTAGCACCACTCTGCCGTGGGATATGGGCTGCCTTCCCGTCGTGCAGACTTTACTGCCACGTCGAGGAAACGTTCGCTGCGCACGGAGGGCCAGTATTCAGCCATGTCGAGAATGATTTCGATGAGCTCGGCGGGAATATCGATGGCAGAAAAGAATAGACTGCGTAGGCGGTTAATGTCTTCTTCTGTGGGTACATAGTCGTGCGTGTCAACATCGGGTGCAGCGACCTCCTCTGACGATTGACTCGCGCCCATGTCTGGAAGAAGGCTAATGTCAGCGATTACACACAAGGTAGTTGTCAAGACTCCCTGTTTAGCGACTTCCACAGAAGAAACTCTTATCTTGCGTTTATCTTGAGTTCCTTCAATTATTGGGAATCTAGGTGGTGGATAATTGGGACTTGCAGAAGGTGAGGATGCCAGTCGAAGTATAAGGACAAGATGGAAAGCTGCGTCATTGGATATTTGAAACGCCCACGTGGGGTCGTCCGTCCTCAACTACACAGGAAGTCCGGTGGTGCCGAGAGACAACACCGACTCGCATTGAAAGTACTCTACTATACATGCAAAGGAACTTGCTTGTTATCGGTAAAACTACCGTTACCTCGCAAGCCTTTGCTCTTAAACACAGGAAACTCGCTTATCCTCAGCTTCGTTGCCTACCAAAGAAGCATCAGCACCAACAATTCTCATCAGTGCATATATACTTACCCCGTACGGCGTCAGAACAATTCTCTTCTCTTCGCCCACACATTCGGGGTTCTCGGGCGGCTCCGCGGGGAACATATCCCCAGCTAACGGCCAGTCGATGAGGCAGGCCAAGACGCTGATGCTGACCGGAGGACGTCCCGACTCCCATATTGGCGAAGGCAGCACTTTCAATTCGGATGTCGAGTCGTAGTGGTATTCCGCCGTGCTGGGGTCAATCGCATATTGCCATGCTCCGACAGGATCGAGCTGGAGATCAACTGCGTGCGCCTCGCGAGGATCAGTCTTGATGACGGTTTCCGTACGTTCAACTGAAGAAAAGACATGTCAGTTTCGATGGGTCGCAAATGTATGCGATACCCACTGTCAAATGCATAGTTGAGCGGCCCTCTGTGGATAGCGACACTATTGTTGGGGCGACTTTCTGTGACAGCGATTAGAGCATATCTTAAACAGAGAAAGGAACAGTATACCTATCGAGATCGGCGACGACAGAGCGAGCGTGATGCGTCTCTTGCCAGGTGTGATGTATATGCCCAGTAGACCTTCCAAAGGTTTCAATGCCTCCATTTGTTCATCGTCGAGAGCAAATGTTCCACCACTGACCCAGCTGGGAATACGAACATAGTACATGAATGGCTTCGTCGCAGTCACCGTTGTAACCAGGACATCACCGAACGGGTATTGCGTCTCTACATTGACGGTAACATGATTGTCTGCAATGAGAACGGTAAGTCGACGGTAGGTCTCGCAAGGAATATGCGAACCTCCGGCGAGAATAGTCGAAACATTGAATGGTCCCAGATAAACATGGACGAGGGATGCTCGATCCGGCGTTGTGACAAACGCGTTGGTAATGAACTTCGGCCATCCTTGAGGGAAATTGACAGTACAACATCTATAAACTGTATCAAGACCTAAGGCAGCAGAAGAGCGCGGGAATGCATACGGATAATTAGGCTCTAAGCCAAAGATGTTGGATTCCGGCCTGCACTCGTGTAACAACGTTGAGGGAAGGTCCAGATGACGTGAAGCAAACAAACACACCCATCCTCCGGGAAAGGATTTCTGTCAAGCGTGAGTGATAATCACACGATGATCTGCGTAACGTACGGGGTCATATTCTTAGCCGCTATCTGGTTTTGCTGCTGCAGATATTGTCTGCCCCACATATCTAGCAACTGTAAGTCGAACATCGAGTGCACGTAGAGATGAAAGTCAGACCTGATGTGATCGTCGCAGGAAGAGCATTATAAGTCACCCGCTCAACCTGATCTTCATGAGTGCCAGCCGACCGACCATGATACAACACGAACTCGATCCGCATACTTGAAGTCCCCGGTGACCTGGTAGAGGTACGATCCTCTACTTTGCTATCAGCGACGATGCGGTCGTTCTTGAAGGGAGACTACGAACGAGAACATCAATTCCTGTTGGAGTGTTTCAGCTTCTGTGTCGATGGGTGTACTGATCATCTTACCACAACCAGACACAATTCAGATCTGAACAGGGAGGTTAGTCTAAAAGTCTCGGTGGCACGCACGAGAAGTTCACCCTCTGGCTGCCGTTAGCCCGGAAAGCATCTCATCTGCGCCAAATGCACCGGATGGTCGTCCATGATATTTGAACATGAGATCCCAACCTTTGCTTGCGGCGTCCAAGTCTTCGCGTCAACTAAGTCCAGGAAAGCAAACGAGTGAGCGTAGAAGAACGTACCAGACACGTTATGGGTGAATCGATAAGTGGCCGGCAGCGCTTTCATGCCTTCGGCCATGTTCACTCCGTGCCACTGGAGACATATCAGTGGCGAATCACAATAGGATGTAACGACCACGTACGAAGAGTTCTTGTCCGAATGGGTTCTCCAGGGTCTCGACTTCCAACCAACGCCTGGTGAGATCCCAAACGGGCGAGGGAGCCTATCACGAGCTTACCAGCGACGGTGGGGAAATACTAGAACGCTATCGTTGAGTCCAGGGATGACTATTTTAGGTGAGGTTGTACCTCTTCGGCAAAGATCTTCTCCCAGGGAGCGCCCGTCCACTTCAGGCGAATCATCGTATCCACGAGAAGCTCTTCCTGCCCATTCGGGTGATTGTCGTATAGCCTAGACAAATGATTAGAGACATTGACCAAGAACAAAAGAGACGAACCATTGTAAAGCGATTACAAAGTCTTCCCATCGCGTTGCGGCCCAATCATCGACGCCTTCGCCTCTCCTCAACATCTCGTTCGCCACCTTCACAAACCGATGCATTGCATTGACGACTCGGTCCGTCAAGCTAGGGTCGACTTCCACCATCTGGATTGCGCCAAAGAAGAAGGGGTAGCGACCCCACAAGAACCGCGGTTTCTCCGTTCCAACTTCCGGGCCTAGCCAACCCGTCTCATCTTGATGGTCGAGTACGTAGTCGAGGAAGTCGTACGTCTTGAGGATGAGCTCCGAGTTGTTTACGAGAACGCTGTTCGGGACCATGGCGTTCTGTGCTATGTCAGACAAGGGATATCGAGGACGGTGCGACACGTGCAAACCAGTAGCTTCCCGCTATAACGCAGTGAGTCGAGAAAACATGTTTAGTGAGAAATAAAGACACACCTTCCTCTAGGTACGAATAATAAGAATCCCCTCCCCACCAATCCGTATTCTTTACCCTGAAATGCGTTGAACGCTCGATAGTGGCGAGAACAAACGCGTCTCACAAATCATAGAATTCGTGCATGTGCCCTGCGACGCCATTGGTTTGGACGACAAGCTGAGGTCTATTAGCACAGATGCTATAGATGATAGAGGTGCCTTACTTGATCATAGAGCCACGCCGTCGGTCGAATCTCCCCAAGCGGCAGTGCTGTGAACTTTGGTGGGGCCACTAGTAGAACTGATCACAACCAGTTTCCGGAGAAGGAGAAGTAGTACACACGGGATGATGCAGCGGCTCCCAGCGCAACAAAAGGCAGGAAAAGTCCGACAGCCATTTTGTGGCGATATGGTGGTGGGAGGCAAAGATATCTGCGACATAATTAGGTCGGTTGACCACACGATGGTGATAAGGCAAGAGAGCGAACCTGATGCCGGCACTGGCAAGCGGCCCGAGCCTAGAACGTGTCTTCTAGAAGGACTCGTATAGATCAATTGTGGCTGAGCTCGCATGAACGCTAACGCTCGTCGTTGCGAGTACTACTGAATAAAGTAAGGAGCCCAGTACTAATTGAATTCAAGCAAGTCACGATGGCGGGACCTCGGGCGAACGCGGGTTTAAGAGGAATCAAGGGGAGACCGCCTCTGGTAAAATGTGGGTAACATTACGATGCGTCAACAGAATGCAGAACGAACTGGCGGGGCAGTTCTGTGGCGCGCAATGTCGCAAATCCGTTGTCTGGCGTTCCGGGAGTCCGTCTCAGACTCGGGCCTGGTGTTAGGGTTTTCAGTGCGATGAAAGGAACAAGAAAGTAGATTGAGCACCTTCAAGCCATCAATCAAACACCGGCGTGTCCGTTAGAGTCTAGTTGAGGCGCGGCCGTCATCCATTGGAAAATGGAAAATGACAGTGTCCAGATATGCTTCAGGAAAGGACGGCCATCGAGTAATGCTCGTTTCATTGCGAGAACATGGTGGTTCGGAATGAATCTACACAGAATGATGGAGAAGCTCCGATATGCTTCATGTTATCGAGCAATGTTCGTTCATTGCTAGAACGGAATGAATATACATTGAATATACATGTAGAATGATGGTCCCTAGGCCACGTCATCATTTGATACCTATCAGTAAGCGGCTGGGAAAGCCCCCGAGAATGACAGGGCTTCACCTCATGCCATCCTCATGTCATGCAGACAAGGAGGCGGTGGACGATTATGATCGGCGATGAATCCGAGTCAACCACAGATCACCTCGAGAGAAGGTCGAATGGGGTACATGGGTTCCCTCAACCGCAGTCGTCTCCGGATGCTTCTTTCGTCGCCAAGAGACTGTGACATCAGCGCTGTTGTAGGTGCGCATCGGCGCTCCCCTGCTCTCGACTCTCCATCAACATTTCCGTTCTCTCCGATCTTGTTGTCCATTCCATTGCACGTCCAGTTACGAGGCAGGCACCTGTCTCTCCCCATATTACTGTGGTCAAGAAACTTATCAAGAACAAACTAGCAGGGACTCTATTCTTGCCGCCGGCGCTAATCGCAAACCCGCGTCTACAGGCACCTACATAACTCTATTTAATCCTTGTTTCCTTCCGTTGTATAGAGGCCGATGCCGGTCGAAGATCCAGAACTGACACGTTCTTGATCTGATCGCAGTGATTGCCTGTGCGTACCTGCCCCGAACCTCTCTTGTTCTCGGCGGTGACTCGAATATCGTCTCTGTCCCAGTGATTCGTTCCCTCTTCCATTTCATCCCTTTCATTCGACGCATGGCTGGGGTTTATCTATTTTCACATGCCTGCGGTTTCACTACTCGCGACGGTTCTATCGGTGATGGGGTGCATTCTTAGTACTACAGCACTTGTTGTGCGTCCATTTCTCGATGACGTGTCCTTATGTGTAACCGCTTCCCACAGCGTTGTACCTTCTATTGAACAATGTACTTGAACACGCTAGTACACATGCTGCGCGCGTGTGACAGTCTTTCCAAGGTTGCCAATCCCGCACTGCGCCACAAACGGACCTTCCTGCCAGGAAGGGTCAACACGGTCAAACAGGTCTCCGCTTTTTGGAAATGGAGACTTCCACACCTCGTGTTCACAAGCATGCAATGCAGATGTCCGTTATGGAGGCTGCTTTATAAGTGACCTGACCTTCCTGTTCGTACCCCCTTAAAATGATTTTCGATGCCATCTTCACACTCTTCTGGCGAACAGACCTCGCCATCATCTGAAAGTCACACACATTTATCAAGCCCAATCCTGCATGATGCTGTGCCGCTCTCCGGAGATGAGACTCATCGGTGCGTTTACTGCTGTTCGCTGCAACACTACAATGTAACATTCTATTTAAAGGCCCTCCCATGAAGAAGTCCCTGTACCTTCGACTTCAAACCCTTCGAGTAGGAGCTACTCGGGTACTGTGTGTCGCGGAACAGTTAGACGTTACCAGTGGGATGATGATGACTCTGACATGGTCATGAACGTCGAGTCCGTCATTGGCGAGACTGCTCCTCCGGTGTTCCATGATGGCTTAGAATGGGAGAGGGATGTACATCAGGCGCAGATCACCTTCGAACAAGACTCTACTCTCGAGGTCGCTTTCAAGTCCGGTGTCTTCGTGTCTTTCAAAGCCTTCGTGTCATTTCTCAAATCCTTGGCCACTACGTCATGTCATTCGATAAAACTCGATATAGGCGAAGTCCGTGGGTCTCTGCTCGATTCCTCCACTCCTGGAGAGCTAAAATCTTCGATTAAATTATGGCGGAGTGTCAATCTCCACTTAATGAATCCTCGATGGAGGCGTGGTCATCGGGAACTTCGATGCGCATTTGCCGGACAAGATGCAACTGGTACATTGGATATGTACCTCTGCACAGATATACCATTTGCATATGCTGAACTTCTGGCTGCCATCACCCTCGTAGTGTCTTTGGACGCTACAATAACACTGGCAAGTAACAACATCGGGAGCACTTCTCCGTCGTCGGTTGTCTGGATCCTTCCTATGTTCTTTGGAGAAGTTGGCAGGGTGCTCCTGCTGCGTAGACTGCCATTCGACAGTTGTAAGTCCTCAAGCTTCCCGTTACATTGCCTCGACTTACCTCTGTCTACAGTCGAACCATTGTCAGCTTGGCCTGGGAGACTCCCCGAAAGCCTTGTCCTGGAGGTTGCAGAAGAAGACGCGTCGAACAGCCTCCTGGAGTGGCTTGGCCGAACTTTGGGTGATCAATCGAGTATACTGCTCCCGAAACTGACATTACGATTTTCTGAGACAGCCGCGCAGAAAGTTGAAAAGAAACATTGGGAGAAACTAGATCGACTCCTCATGCACCGAACCAAGGATACACTCACGTTGGGGAGCCTCGACAAACGCGTCGAAGTGGAGAACATGTTGGAAGATCATCTTCCGAAGGTGCTGCAGTGGCGGCGCCAGACGACCTCCGAGCGGGGATCAGCCCATACTTCATCGTTATCCCGGTTCAAGGGTCGAAAATCAGGAAATATTATGCAGCGATAGAATGTCGAACTACAATAGAGAGGTTGTGTGGACTAGTACATTAGCGAAGACCTCTTGTAATTAGTACATTTACGAATAAGTGGTAATATATCCGTCAAGTAATTCGATCCCGGTGTCCAGGTACCTAACCATTTCGTTGACTTCCTCAGGCGTAGGTATCACAGTTGGATCATGTTCGCGAAAGATGGGATACAACGCAATGTCAAAGCAATCCTTCCTGGCTGCATGCAACATCGCACGACACTCAGGCCATGTGAGCTCCATCTCGCCCTTCTTCCAAAATAGACCTAGAAATTCAATAATCTGTGTCCTTGGAGATGCATACTCTCCAAGGATTGCACTACACGAGTCTTCCGGAGCTGAAAGGAAGAATATACAGATACGGTAAACATTCTCTTTTTGGAAAATGTATCTCCTGTGAGCATCGATGTCCGGAATGAGATCCTTCAGAAAAGGGACTCGGAGGCACCACTGTGGTCGTTCTTCTGGAGATAGATTGGCTGATACCCAATAAAAAGTCGACTGGACGAAATAACAAACAGCGCCAGAGACCGTGGGATAGTATCGAAATGGTTCTAAAACACGAAGAAGGTCTGCCTCCACAAACAGATCGTACGCTGCAGGGACTCGCTGAAACAGTCCACGCTCAAGTAGAAGAGTGCCTGGTGCAAGATAATCGTACGCATCAGTGCGATTTCCGATATCCTCTGGGCGGAGTAGTAGAAGATCCTTGAGGAATGATACAGAAAACCACTCCTTCCATTGATACGAACGGAAACTCGTTATATCTGAGAACACGGCAGCCTCTTCTAAAAAGCAAGCAATGAAGATCAAGGCACGGAAACGAGGTTCATAATGTAGCTTGAGATGTTTTGGATCACGAGGTAGCGACGAATTTACGAGTAGAGGCTGGCAGGCGAGATAGAAGAAGAATCCTTCAGTCCAGTCTTCAGGGAAATGTTTCTTCCGGCTCATGTCACGAAGCATGCTGCTGACCAGGCGTCCGAGCTCACTGACAACCATGGGATCAGCCGATGAACAACCACCTTGCGTGAGATGTGCGTAGTATCTCACAATGGCCACTCTGACTCTCAAACCAGGATATTTGTAGAGGTTGAATGCGCTGTCGACAAACTTGTCGAACTGATGGAACGTACGAAGCAGACTTTCCTCGACTAGCTTTCGAAACGCGGGCACCTGGCAGACCCGACTGAACGTGACCGCTGACTCGTCAAATGGAGCGGGGAATTTAGGATTTCCACCGTGATACAACTGAAGCTCTTCATGCTTGTACACGTCGAGTACGGATGGGGAGTTAGCACAGAGCTGGATGATAGGAAGGAGTGCTGATACACCACGAGAGATATTGCGCTCAGACGGCGGAGGGCGGCGGTTCAGAACGTGGTCAACTAGATCAATCCACGTCTGAGGGTGCAGCCGAAGGTCGAGATGAGTTGGAAGATACTCAGGGTTCAGGAACACTGCTTTAGGCTCCAATTTCATCCGCTCCCACGAAAGCATGGCGTGAGCATGTGATGCAATTGCGGCGACTAGTTCAAGAGGAACAGGCGGGTAAGTCGGCAATATGTCCTCTAACAAAGCACTCTCAGCCGAACGAACGACAAACTTCTCTGCTCGTACGAATCGTTCTAGCTGCATGTAAGCATTCTGGGCATCAACCGGATCATTCGGTGGTGACTCCAGGACGGCAACAAGGGGAGGAAATAACCGCTCGAATTCGAAAATTGTGTCGGTCGCTAATGGGAGGACTCTGAAGGTTACATGTAACTTTTTATGAAAGTGCTCGGGAAATCCTCCGAAACTCTGTATGATGATGCTCCGAGCCGAAGGATTGGTAGAATTGGCGAAGACCCACTGAAGCACATCAACAGCAAAGTAGTCGCTGTGCTGGCGCTTTGAGACCATCGACTCTTCTGCCTCTCTAATCGATTTCTTTGGAGGAAGGTATCGACGAGTCTTAGGAGGAAAGAGACGATTGAACAGTATGTAGAGCTGATTTGAAAGCGGGGTTTTGTATGGACACTGGGATATGCTGCAGAGAGGATATGGCTTGCAAAGTATGCGGAGTACGCTATCAGGGCGAATAAGCCAACGACGTATGCCGATGCTGGATACAGTTGCGCGAGAAAGATGATGAGTCCAACGAAGAAGATGCCAAGCGAAAGGTGCATGAGCACCGGAAGCAGGCCGATGATCAGAGGTACATGCCACATCTGTAATCCCTCGTAACGGAACTGGCGGAGTAGGCTACGGTGGAGGGGTGTTCCGGATGTCATAGACATATACTGGTGCAGCCACTGCTTCGCCAACACGGCGACAAGAGCCGTGATCAAACTCAGCGACAAGCTCGTGTACCAAAGCCCGTTGATCCACAGCTGGCCATGAGTCGGCGAGAAGTCAACCGCGTTCGGAGACGAGACCACTGGATCAAGATCAACAGCTGATCCGTTCACGAAGGCGCGCTGGACAACCAAAATCTCGTACAGGATCGAGCTAGATAGCTGGACGTAGTCAGGTTCGAGTTTGGCGGCCGTTTCGATGAGGAAGGCAGTAACCACTGCTGAGAACAGACCAGCCTTGGAGAACACCTTAATTATAGGGTACCAACGAATTGTAAAGACAGGACGTACAAATACGAGCAGTACATCCACTGTATCGCGTGCATCCTCAGCTAGATCCGCATCGAAAATCTGAAATTCGTCTATACACACCCTCCACACGCGCGAGTTCGGCTGCGCCTCCTCGTAAATCGGATCCGGAGGGTACTTTTGCTCGTAATCTAAAGGGTCGTATCCTTGGCTAATATCAGCACACGTCTTGGTATTCAGACATTCACGAACCTCTAGCGTTACGATCTTTGGGCATCCCAAAGAACTTTTTTCGCGCACGGCGTCCTTTGCGAGCAGGAGGTGGACCGGAATCTACACCATCCGGCTGCTGATTTTCTTCTGGCCCTTCGTCGCTCTCTTCATCCACATCCTCTTCCACAGGATCGACCTCCGACTCGTCTGCAGGACGCACTTGAACCCCTTGGTTCCTTTTCTTCGCGCGTCCCGGTCGAAAGTTCTGGGTGCTATTGGAGGTCTTGGTCTCGCTGGGAGTCGGTATGGTCCTGGTATGGCTCCCCTGGGGCGATGGCGATGGGAGGGACGCTGTATCTGCTAGCTGTCGGGCAACTTCTGGTGAGTTGATGGCAATGTCGGCAGAATTAATGAGGATATTCTCTGCGCTGGGAGGGCCGGACATCGTCGACGAAGACTGTTGATATGACGGTCGGCGAGAGAGGGTCCCAGTCCGAAGTAAACTTCCCACCGCATGCTTAGCTGACATCGTGTCGGCGGTGGCAATGCTCCTGTGGGTACAGTTTCCCATGTTTCCGGCGGCATCAGTGTAACGCCTCCCGCGCATTAATGTGTCATCGACTACTGGTGCTAGGAGGCGCGTGGTAGTCCAGCAGTGTATCCTTCAAAACCGAGGTCATCCAGATGGATGTCTTAAGGAACCGTAGTTAGACGTACTCCAAGTGTACGGGTGATACGGCCTACATAAATAAGAGGCTGGTGGATTATTGGCAGTGCGCGCCATAGAAACTATGATTGTCGGTGTCAAAAACCGTGTCGGGTTCTGACAACTGGAGAAGGAAGAGAGGTTTATTCTCAAAATATAATAAGTATCATTAACAGGTTGGCAAGGGAGAGAAAAGATTTACTAAAATAGAGTATAGTTTTGGGTTCACCGCCTTGAGGAGCGCGAGCTTGGATTAGGACGCGTTGAACGTGATCGTGGCAGGAGGCAAAGAAGCGATCGCCCAAAACGGAAGAGACGCCTAGGACCCCGGTCACTCGATTCTGTGTCTGGAGAAATGACTTCAGCCCCACAGCTTAGAGTAGGAGCGTGCATGTGCAGTAGACGAGTGTTCATTTCTGGCCCGCAGTGTAGTGCAATATACTGTACAGTCAAAGGTAGGAAAAAACTCGACGCCACATTGTGCTTTAGACAGAAACTGTGGGCCCCGCGTGGCGTTCTAGTCAGAATCGTTTGGAGCAACAAAGCCTGTACTTGTGCTCTTATGACATAGTGCTGGCCAGACCCGGAATGCCAGCGCCAAACCGGTCATCGCGGGCTCATGCACGTTCCATTCACCGCGTCCTGCATCCCCCGGGCCTCAATACTCTAAAGAGTTCTGAATGCCGCACCGCTCAAACCGCCATACATATGAAGAAACATATCCGGACATAATATGGGCGAAACGAAATGGTAAGTATCATGACAGACTTCTGAATGAGAAGGGCGTAAGTCGTGTATCATGATATGCAGCGCGAAGAAAATAAATTCAGAAGCGTACCGCTAGTACAATCTAGGGGCAGAGACAGGCACTACATAATACCGAAGAGCAAGCCGGACATTGTCCACAGGAGACGGTTTCGCCAACAGCAAGATTGTTGATGAGCAATAAAGTTGGCAACAACTCTCGTCTGCGCTTAGCTTGCGCTGGCAATGAACCAACATAGCGCCAAGCGTTCTGCTGAAAACACGCAGAACTACTTCGTCTAGCCTTCCGCGTCCGCCGTATTGAGTCGACAGTGTGGCAGACCTACCCAGAGCTAAGCGCACAGAAGAACAGGACCGGAGGTAGTAGACGGTAGCATTAGACCTATGAGTCTATTCGCTACAAATTCACTAGATAGAGCAAATTAGCAATGATATAGGACGCAACGAATACAAAAAGCTGCCCTTGAAGTTTACCATGGCGGGCTAGTGTGTCAAGGGACTTCACAGCTTAGAGAAGAACTTAGCACATTGTCAGTCGAGGGCTTGATTTTCCATTGTTGAACGCTTCGCGGTTTTCAAGGGCCAGTTCGGTGATCGTGGTCAAAGCGAGAAAGCCAAGCGATCACGTGTCGGTCGCGACTGCTTGTTTTCAACCGCCATCATCGCCCATGGTCTTTCACTAGTCAAGTAAGCCGGCCGCACATGTCATTTCTTTTGACATTTTTCTTACTCGTCTTTTAAGTAGCACCAGAACGTCGTAATGGACACGTTCACCTCGAACCCCTTCCTGTCGAAATCTATCCTGAAATCTTCACCTACATCGAACCATCTGCAGAATTTTCGGAAGCCGACTGTCGGGAAACATTCTCCTCCATTGCTGGCGTCTGAAGGTTCTTCGCTGCAGAGGCGCTCCCACGTGTTTTCCATTCCTTTCACGTCGCCTGCCACTCGCAGACTGGGAGTCGTAACGCGATGAAGCTGTGCAGAGAAATAAAGAACGACAAGCCGCTTGCCTCTCATATTGCCACTCTCATTCGGGAGTGCGTTCTCAGCGGCTGGGTGTTCGACGAAGAGAGCCAGACCGAGGAAGCTGCGCTCGCTGCTCTGCTGAGCCTTGTTCGGAAGGCGCGATCCAGAAGATGCCGGAGCTGGAGAGCATCAAGCTGGATAATTGCCGCATATCGAATGCCATGATAAAGCTCGTCTGTCAAGCGGCAGGCCGTCGTTCGTTGCATCTGCATCAGTGTTGCCTGACAAGTTTGGTACACGACAAACTGTGGGACAAGCTATCCTCAGCGCGTATTGTAGACCTCACGCTCATTGACCTGGAGTATGAGCCAAACGACAGTGCTATAATTTCCCATCTTCCCTTCCAGCATCTCGCCTCCTTGAAAACGAACCATCGTGGGCTATTGGACGCCGTTGCTATTAACCCATGCCACCTCCAGCGCCTCGAAATCACCCACTTCATATACCTCCTGGAAGACCTCGTAGATCTCGACGCCATCCTCAAGCAACTTCCTCTACTTACCCATCTCACCATTCACCGGCTGACTAGACGCCTGCCCCTCTCATTCCACACCACTCTGGTTCATCTCATGCCTGCCGGTTTCACAGGAATATCTCTTCCTTCGCTTCGCTCTCTCCTCTGCCCAGGGAGTGTAGCCGCAGCGTTTTTATCCCCAGCGCCAGGATCCCTGGTTCAGCTTGATCTCACAGGGAAACACGTCGCTCAGAGTCCCTCATCTGGTGTTGAGACCCCGTGGCGTTTTCCTACGCTCGACAACGTCCATGCGGACGGTCTAGAAGAGCTGACGATCCCTATGCGAGGCCTTGCCAGAGGATCTTTCCCGTTCAATCGCCCGCACCCACTTCTGCGAAAGCTCGCGATCGTTGGCGAGGACCTCGTCAATGCATTTAGCTGCATCGTATGTTCCTCGCCTCAGTGTTCTCGTTGCAAAGCTCTCAATTTGTCATAGGTTCTTACTAAAGCAGTATGTGTTGCTCCTCCGACTGCAAACATCCCTCCATTCATCGAAATATCGTTCACTTCGGGGACCGACATGAAATGGATTTTGGATTTGCCCTCACAGCGCGACGAGATCCAGCCTTTGTTCCCATTCTTCCCCGCACTCCGTGAAGTACGGCTTGGAGAGTGTGTGCGCTGGGATCTTGTTAAGGGGAGCTGGGAGCCCACTGTCCTACAGCCGAAGAAGATGCGGCTTCTTATGGCGGAGTTTCCAGAAGAGTGTAAGAATTATCGAGGATGTTTCGCTCGCTATTGTTAAATTGAAAAACTTCTTGTTCCGCAACGTACAGATAACGGTCGAAGTACATTGACCATACAACAAAAAACCTAGAATATTTAGAGCAACTACTTTCCTCATACCCAAATGTAAATTTACGTTGCTCGTCCCATCCTGCACTAGCGACGACTCGCTCTTCCTCCGACCGCACACTAGCAAGCAACCGTTCCGCCTCCTCGACCCTTACCCTGATCTCCGACAGCTCGCCCTTCACCCTATCCAGCTCCCTCTACGCCCCCGACGCCACACTAAGCCTTGGACGAAATTAGGGCACATATTGATCGACATGATGAGGGCATTCTTTCTAGAGACAACACGTCTATTTATTATCTCATCCCCACAGCGGCCATGGCCGTATGATGGTTTATACACACTGTACCACTCCGTGCAACCACGGCTATTAAGAATCACCCTCAAAGCAAGGTGCAAACGCACAAGGGATGAGTACCTGAAATCAGAGCGCGGGCTATCAAACGAGACGACGACGGAACTTGTACTTGGCGCGCGCGATCGCGCTTTCAACACAATAATATTGCAAGAACATTTGTCAGAGAAGGAATGTAGGAAGCATGGCCGCAAATGCCCACCATCAGCCGTCGAATAAGCCCAGCTTTCAATAGACCTTCTCGTTGCTACCACGCCAAATCCAAGAGCCAAGACGTTAGAAGGTACACGAGGCACCGAAATGGCCGAACGGATGTTGGCGCGCTTCTGCCTGAAGTTCCTTCCTCGTGAGATGACGCGAGGAAATACACGACGTCGTGGTAGAGAATGTAAACGGTCATCGGCGCTCGTCAAATGCCGCACTACAGATCTATCTCGTCAACACCGTCGAACAACTAGAGCGAAGGATGACTCATAGTGATCAGGTACTGCCAGCGATAATCCCTGGTCGCGGATAGTCAGTTTGCCTGCTCATTCAAGTCCCCCAATGATGACCCTCATATGCAGCTGTTTCTTCGGATTCGCCGTGGGGATCGAATCGTTGGTCCTAAAGACAGTTGCATCAACTATGTATGCGCGTAAGCAACATTCTTACCCTCCCGAGGATATGCTCAAACGCTCGCCCAGAACATGCCAACACCGACGTCGCCAGGATGAACTTGGAGGCTCGCCTCGCTACGGCTACAATGGTATCCAGATCCAGCCATTGACGAGGCTTATGTCGGGCGTCGAATAGTGGCCATCGACGATTCGCTAGATGCTCACGGTGTTGCGGGAAAGGATTTGAGGTACAAGGTTCCGACATCAATGATTGTGACCCAGCATTCAAGATAGATCTACGATTAGTCGTACCAATGCAACAGAATAAAACAGATAAGGCAAAGCTTACGCGGCCGCTCTCATGACTGTGGGCGCCGATATCCCACTACTACATGCTGCCGCGATTCGGGTCCGCAAAATCCAAGAATGTAATATTCATGATCCGCGTGGAAAGAGTAGATGAAGACCGACTCGTGTCTCGTCGGTTCATCTGAAGTATCGTATTACCCACGTTTGGATCTAAAGGACGGTCTCAGATAGAAAAGCGCAGGATGGAAAAGAACCTACCAGTAGGGAAAGCGCTCGAGAAACGGATACAGCAGCACCCGTTGCTATTTTCAGGGCGGTCAGAGATGAATGGGATTGGCGCGAGTCCTGCGGGATAATTATTGGATGTCGGAGAAGCCGTACTTGTGCATTTTGACGGCGACGAGCCTGCTGAGTCCTGCCGGCGCGTTGGGGAAATAGGAGATGGAATAAAGGAAAAACGCACAATCGGCTTCTACGATATAATGTCACCCGACGAGGCAATACAACACTCCCCTCTTCTACCTCTGCCCTACCTTAGTCACCGCTCGCTTACACCGCAGTGGTACGTCAGCGGCAGTGCACAGTAGAGAAATCCAACTCAGTCGTAGATCGTAATGGAGATCCGCACTACTAGTAGGCGGTACGCGACGCTGGGCGCGTGAGAAGATGACGGTTGCTTGCGGAGCGCTGAGCGCCAAGTCCTGGGCGAAGATTTGATAAACACAGGACAGGAAAGAAGAAGGAAGGGCACCTTTTGGCTACAGTTCGTGAGCACGGCGAGGAGCGGCGGGTAGGCTCTAATAACACCTGAAATGGACGACATCAGCACGCCCAACGTAGCCCTCTATCCATAGACCCAAAACGCAATGTCTCCGATATCGTCCTGTGAGAGCCCAATGTCGTGTCAACCACGATATTGACCGCTGGTGTACAAGATCTGCATATTGTTCTGGCATGGTTGGGACATGGAAAACTTCACGCCCGTGCGTGGACGCGGTGGCTGAAGCCTGATAGAGAAAGCCCCGTCACGAGCGGTGAGCCTGGGTGGACTTGAAGCGTGAATCCGCCGCGTAGCCCAGCTTTTCCGCGTCGTAGAGCGATGAACGCGACCAGAAACAAAGAAGCGGAATGAGATTGCGGTTTCCTTCATGAGCGACAGTCCTGTCTGCGCTTTTGAGAAACAAAAGTATGACAATCAAGTGAAGACATACCATTTCGCCTGCAATGCATGGAGTCGCCGCCTAGCCGTCGTCAACGATCCGATAGCACTGCGCAAGGAGGCGGAAACTAAAAGGGCCTGATGATGGACGGAAGGAAGAATCGGATCAAGCGCGGGAAGACGTCATCCGTTCAACCAACTTCTCAACCGACTCACCTCATGCCATCCTCATGTCATGCAGACAAGGCGGTGAACGATTATGAACTACGACTACCACAGATCCGAGTCAACCACAGATCACCTCGAGAGAAGGTCGAATGGGGTACATGGGTTCCCTCAACCGCAGTCGTCTCCGGATGCTTCTTTCGTCGCCAAGAGACTGTGACATCAGCGCTGTTGTAGGTGCGCATCGGCGCTCCCCTGCTCTCGAGTCTCCATCAACATTTCCGTTCTCTCCGATCTTGTTGTCCGTTCCATTGCACGTCCAGTTACGAGGCAGGCACCTGTCTCTCCCCATATTACTGTGGTCAAGAAACTTATCAAGCACAAACTGAAGCCGGGACTCTATTCCTGCCGCTGGCCCTAATATTAATCTCAACGCAGGCGCGCGCCTACAGGCACCTACTTAACTCTATTTAATCCTTGTTTCCTTCCGTTGTATAGAGGCGGATGCCAGCAGAACTGACACGTGGGTTTATCCATCCACCTCCTCTTCGTTCTTGATCTGATCGCAGTGATTGCATGTGCGTACGTGCCCCGACCCAGCTCCAACATCTCTTATTCTCGGCGGTGACTCGAATATCGTCTATATACCAATAATTCATTCCCTCCAGATCTTCCAGTTCATCCTTTTCATTCGAATGGCACGGGTTTATCCAATTTCACACGCCGGCGGTTTCAACAGTCATGACGCTTCTATAGGTGAAGTGAATGCTTAGTTTGTTGTACGTCCATTTCTCGATGACCTTTCCTTATGTCTGACCGCTTCCTACAGCGTTTCATCTTCTATTGTATAATGTAATTCAACACGCTAGTGCACTGCTGCGGGCCTGCGATAGTCATTCCAATCCCGCACTGCGCCACAAACGGACCTTACGGCCAGGACGCATCAACACAGTCAAACAGATCTCCGCTTTTTGGAAATGGAGACTTCCACACCTCGTGTTCGCAAGCATGCAATGCAGATGTCCATTACGGGGGCTGCTATATAAGTGACCCGACTGCCCGTTAGTACTACATTACATGATCTTCGATGTCTTCACACTCATCGCCCGAATAGTCCTCGTCCGCCAAAGACCGTCGGGGTTGCTTGTCGGTTCTAAACGATTCCCTCTCGCTCCATGAAGATGGGACTCATTGGTGCGTTGACTGCTGCTCGCTGCGACGCCACCCTCTAACGTCCGTCTGCAGGGAACGACTTAGATGCGATATCCCCCCGCTTCCTTCCACCTCGGAATCGTCCGCGATACCGACCATTGACGCTGTTTGTCAGGGAACAGTGTCAGTTATACCTTGTCGGTGGCAAAATGGTGACGAGTCGAAGATGACAATCTACGTAGAGTCAACTGTCGACGGAACTGCTTCTCAGTCCACATTCTCAACCCTCGCTGCCTTTGCCACGTCCGCTAGATCGTTGATGCGTAATCCAGGTCGCTCTATCGCGCTCGATATAAGCGAACAACTTTGGCCGGACTTCCCTTCCTCCGATATAACACGGGAGTCTTCGACAACCTCGCTGGCGGAATGGCGAAATGTGGTACTTCCAGCGATGGATCCTGGGGAACCGGATAACGATGACGGTGCTTGTGAACTGCGATGCCTATTCATGGGGGGCGATGCCACCCGTACATTAAATGTATACCTTCGCCCAGATAGAATTCCCGTTCAACCAATAAGTGTCGTCAGGACTAGACGCAATTATAACGTTGGGGAGGATCGACATCATAGCGTCGTCGACAACTATCCAGCGCGTTCTTCCCATGTTCTTCGAAGAGGTCGGCTCGAGCAGGGGGCTTAGATCACCGCCGAACAGCCGTAAGTCTTCAAGCTTCACGCTACATTCACTGCACTCACCTCTATCCGTAGTTGGGCCCTTGTCTGTTTGGTGTGGCCGACTTCCGGAAACACTCGTCTTGGAGGTAACGGAGAAAGACGCGACTGCACTCCTAGATTGGCTTTGCCGCATGCTAGAAGATCACCCGAGTACAGTGCCACCCATGCTGACTCTGCGATTCTCCCGGACAGCTGTGTGGAAAGTTCAGCAGCAACAGTGGGATGAATTAGATGGACTCCTGGTGCAGAGAACAAGAAAGAGGCTTGAGCTAGAAAGTCTAGATGAAAGCATCCCAGTGGCACTTCTACTGAGAGATCGACTTCCCCAATTATCGCAAAGTTTGGAACTTGGCTCGTCGAGATATGACCCTTCTTCACATCCAAAATTCAGTAGTTCTACCCAACGATTAGATTAAGACACTAGGATACGTTGCACCAATATGAGTTCTGCATTATTAATCACTGACATGAGCGAATGTGCTGATCGAGTAAGTCGATACCAGCATCTAGGTAGGTGACCTTATCATTCACATCCGTGACCGTAGGTAGCACAGACGAACATTCAAAAGTGCCATACACTGGGTACAAAGGAATGCCGAAGCTGTTCTTCCTGTCTGCACGCAATGTGGCACGGCACTCGGGCCATGTTAGCTCCATCTCGCCTTTCGTCCAAAACAGACCTAAGAATTCAATGATCTGTGTCCGTGGAGATGCGTACGTCCCCAGAATTCCGCTCCAACAGTATTCCGGAGCTGAAAGGAGGAATACACAGATGCGGACAACATTTTCTCTTTCGAAAATATATTTCCTGTGAACTTCAACATCCGGCAACAGATCTGGCATAAACTGAGGGAGGCACCGTTGTTGCCGCTCTTCCAGCGATAGCTTAGTTGAGGTCCAGTAAAAAGTCGATTGAATATAGTGACAGACAGCGCCAGAGACAGTTGGATAGTAACGAAATGGCAGTAAAGCATGGAGCAGGTCTGCCTCCGGAAATACATCATAGGCTGCAGGAACACATTGGAACAGTCCACGTTCCAATAGAAGGCTGCCTGGCCATAGATAGTTGAAAGCATCCGTACGATCTTCGAGATCTTCAAAGCGGAGTAGGAGGAGCTGCTTGAGTAAAGGCAGCGAGAACCACTTCTCCCATCGATACACAAAGAAGTTATCTATATAAGTGCACCCCGAAACCTCTTGTAGGAAGCTGGACATGAAGACCAAGGCCAGGTCACGGGGTTTGTCATAAAGCTTGAGATGCTTTGGATCGACGGGTAACAGCTGATTTGCCAGCATAGATTGGAGCGTGTAATAAACAATGAATCCATCAGCCTCCTCTTCCAGACAATATTTCTTCTGAATCATGTCACGGAGCATGTTGTTCATCAGACGGCGCAGCTCACTGACCACCATGGGATCAGCCGACGGACAACCACCCTGCGTAATATGAGCGTAGTACTTCACGATGAGCATTCTGACTCTCAGGCCAAAATGCTTGGAGAGGTGGAATCCACTGGGTGTGAAACCATCGAATGCACGGAATAGACGATAGAGACTTTCATCAACCATCTTTCGGAACGCGGGCACCTGGCAGACCCGACGGAACGTGACCGCAGACTCGGCAAATGGGACTGGAAATTCACGATTTCCATCGCGATACAACAGAAATTCCTTTGTATTGTACAAATCGAGTAGCGATGGGGAATTAGCACAGAGCTGAATGATAGGGAGGAGCACCGGTGACCCACCGAGGATGGCATCCTCAGGTACTGGAGGGTCAGGGTTTAGGACATGGTCGACTAGATCAATCCACGTCTGAGGGTGCAGGCGAAGGTCGAGATGAGTGGGAAGATACTCAGGATTCAGGAACACCTCTGTCGCTTGCAACTTCATCCGCGGAGATAACATTCCTATAGGTTTGGATGCGAGTGCAGCAACCAGCTCCAGTGGAACAGGTGGATGAGTTGGCAACATATCTTCCCACAATATTAGTCCATCGTCCATGTAGAAAACAAGCTTATCCTCCGTCTGTACCACTGGAGCACCTTTCAACAATGATTTTCCGTCGTCCGAGAAGAGAACAAGATTATCCGTCCGTACAAGTCGTTCCAACGTTGCATAAGCATTCTGGGCGTTGAAAGGATCGTTTGGCGGCGATTCCAGGACGGAAACAAGAGGACGAAATAACTGGCGGAATTCATACATTGTTTCAATGCCTAACGGACGCCGTCTGAAGATTGTACGTAACGTGTCATGAAAATGCTTGGGAAATCCTCCCAAACTCTGTAGGATGATGCTCCGAGCAGACGGATTAGTGGAATTCGCGAACACCCACTCAAGCACATCAACAGCAAAGTAATCCGTGTCCTGGCGCTTTACAATGATTGCTTCCTCTGCCTCTCTAATCGACCTCTTTGGAGGAGGACTACCCTTACGACGAAAGAGAGGACGAAGTAGTACGTAAAGCTGGTTGGAAAGCGGCGTTTTGTATGGGCACTGGGGATATGCTGCAGAGAGGATATTGCTTGCAAAGTATGCGGAGTACGCTATCAGGGCGAATAGGCCAACGACATATGCCGATGCTGGATACAGTTGCGCGAGAAAGATGATGAGTCCAATGAAGAAGATGCCAAGCGAAAGGTGCATGAGCACCGGAAGCAAGCCAATGATCAGAGGCACACGCCACGCCTGTAATCCTTCGTAACGGAACTGGCGGAACAGGCTACGATGGAGGGGTGTTCCGGATGTCATGGACATGTACTGGTGCAGCCACTGCTTCGCCAACACGGCGACGAGGGCCGTGATCAAGCTCAACGACAAGCTCGTGTACCAAAGCCCGTTGATCCATAACTGGGCATGAGTCGGCGAGAAGTCAAGCGCGTTCGGAGACGAGACCACTGGATCAAGATCAACAGCTGATCCGTTCACGAAGGCGCGCTGGACAATTAATATCTCGTATAGGATCGAGCTAGATAGCTGGACGTAGTCAGGTTCGAGTTTGGCGGCCGTTTCGATGAGGAAGGCAGTAACCACTGCCGAGAACAGACCAGCCTTGAGGGGAATGTTAGATAAAGGTAGGGGCAACGCCAGTGGGCATAACACGCACGAAGACAAGGAGGACATCGACGGTGTCTCTCGCATCCTCAGCTAAATCTGAATCGAAGATCTGAAATTCGTCGAGACACATCCGCCACACGCGTGAGTTCGGCTGCGCCTCCTCGTAAATGGGATCCGGAGGATACTTTTGCTCGTAATCCAGGGGGTCATATCCTAGTCAAATATCAACCGACGACTTGGCAATCAGACATTCACGAACCTCTAACGTTACGATCTTTGGGTAGCCCAAAGAACTTTTTTCGCGCACGGCGTCCTTTGCGGGCTGGAGGTGGACCGGAGTCTACACCATCCGGCTGTTGATTTTCATCTGGCCCTTCGTCGCTCTCTTCATCCGCGTCCTCTTCCGCATCATCGACCTCCGACTCGTTTGCAGGACGCACTTGAACCCCTTGGTTCCTTTTCTTCGCGCGTCCCGGTCGAAAGTTGCGGGCGTTTTTAGGGGGCTTAGCCTCGCCAGTAGTTGGTATGGTCCTGGTATCGCTCCCCTTAGGTGACGTGGAAGGAAGGAGCACTGTATCGGCAAGCTGTCGAGCAACTTCTGGTGAGTTGATGGCAATGTCGGCAGAATTAATGAGGATATTCTCTGTGCTGGGAGCGCTGGTCATCGCTGACGAAGTCTGTATATGATGGTACGAGGGAGAGGGTCCTAGTTCGAAGTAAATAGCCGACCGCATGCCCAGGCGACATCGTGTCGGCGGTGGCAATGCTCCTGTGGGTACAGTTTCCCATGTCGTTCCGGGGGCATCAGTGTAACGCCTCCCGCGCATTAATGGTTATCGATTACTGGTGCTAGGAGGCGCATGGTAGTCCAGCCTTTACCGAGGTCATCCAGAGGTATGTCTTCAGGAACCGTAGTTAGACGTACTCCAAGTGTACGGGTGATACGACCTAAATAAATAAGAGGCTGATGGATTATTGACAGTGCGCGCAATAGAAACTGTGATTGCCGGCGTCAAAAACCGTGTCGCCGGGTTTACTATTCTTGAAAATATGAGAAGGATTTGACAGGCAAGGGAGAGAAAAGATTTACTAAAATAGAGCATACTGTATCTTTGTGTTCACGACCTTGAGGAGCGCGAGCTTAGACTAGGACGCGTTGAACGTGATCGTGGCAGGAGGCAAAGAAGCGATCGCCCAAAACGGAAGAGACGCCTAGGACCCCGGTCACTCGATTCTCTCCAAGGTGTCTGGAGAGATGATTTCAGCCCCACAGCTTAGAGTAAAAGCGTTCATTTTCAGTAGATAAGCGTTGATGTCTGTAACCGCAATGTAGTACGATCTACTCTACAATCAAAGGTAGCCGTAAGCAAAAACTTGACGCCACATTGTTCTTCGGACAGAAACCGTTGAACCTATAATTTCACAACTGAGATCAAGTCAAACGGGCAAGGCTAAACAAATGTCTATCGTCTCATCCCGTCCTAAAATATCGCGTCGGTAAGTCTGAGGCCGTCGTATTGAGGCCGACCCCATTCAAGTTCCAAGTCAAATCGGAGCTAAGCGCATAGAGCAACGCCATCGGCAGGCGTCAAAGGGAGCACTATTGCAAGTCTATTTGTTAGCCAGTATGCTAGCCAGATCAACTTGAATACAACGAATACAACAAGCTGCACTCGAGATTTACCATGGCGGCGCTAAGGTAAGTACTCAGGTTAGACAAGAATTGAATGGAAGGTCGTACATAAGAACAGACCAGTTGACATTTTCGGCACGTTTCTTGATTTTCCATTGTTGAACGCGTCGCGTATGCAAGGACAATTTCGGTGATCGTGGTCAAAGCGAGTGTCCAAATCGATCACGTGCCGTTCGCGCGACGTCTTTTCAACCACCATCATCGCCCATCGCCCTTCACTGGTCAAGTAAGCAGGCCGCGCATGTCTTTTATTTTCCGAGACACTGCTCCCTCATCCTTCAAATAGCTCCAGAACGCCTAATTGCACACGTTCACCTCGAGCCCATTCCTATCATCATTCATGAAATATTCATCTACATCGAACCATCTGCAGAAATTTCGGAAGCCGACCGTCGCTAAACATTCTCCTCCGTTGTTGGGTCTGCAGGTTCTTCGCTGCAGAGGCTTTCCCACGCGTTTTCCTTTTCTTTCACGTCGCCTGCAACTTGCTTGGGAGTCCGAAGTCGTAACGCGCTTGCTGCTCCCGGCTCGGAAGGCGATTCAGAAGATGCCGGAACTGGAGAGTATCAAGCTGGATAATTGCAGCATATCGATGTCATGAAAAACTCTTCTGTAAAGCACTTGGGACTTCGTTCCGATCGTTGCATCTCCATCAGTGTCGTGACAAGTCTGGCAGACGACAAACTTTGGGACAAGCTATCCTCAGCGCGTATTGTCGACCTCACGCTAAATGACCTGGAGGATGAGGCAAACAAAATCGAGACTAGTGCTATGATACCCCATCTTCTAGTAGCATCCTATCTACTTGGGAACGACCCACTGTGTGTTACTGAACGCCTTTGCTATTCCTCCATGTTACCTCCAGCGCCTCTAATCAGTGTCACCAGCTTCATATACCGCCTGGATAGATGACCTCGGGGCCGTTCTCACATTTCGGCAGCCATCACGCTCATTAAACATCTGCCTCTGACTCTCAGATTCTTCGCATGCCTTCCAATTTCATGGGAAGATTTTCGGTTGTTCCTCTACTAAGGAGTATCCCTCCCGCGTTTCTATCCCTCGCGCTAAAAACATTTTGGCACAGGAGGGAAAAACGTCGATCGGGGAACCATATCGGGTGTATAAGGCCCGTAGCGTTTTCCTACGCTCGACAAAATCATGCGAACCGCCTAGAAGATAGTTTTATCCATGCCAGGCATATAAAGCTCCTTCCCGTTCAACGAACCGCACCCGCTTCTGCAGAAGCTCGTGAGGATCTTGCCAACCAAGATTTTGCATTGAGCTGCGTTGTACGTCCTCGTCGTCTCCTTGCTCTCGTCTCCTTGCTCTCGTCGCAATGCTTTGAGATTACTTATGTTTTCTTGAATTTAAGCACTATGCATTTCAGTAAAAATCACACCACTTATCGAAGTATCTATCACGCCAGATTGGCGCCAGACGCCTCCGAGAGCGCCATGTTGACGATGCCCAGCCCGGACTACCTAACGTTGTTTCAGGGAAGGGCACGCTAGCAAGTGGGGCGAACACGCCAAGAGTCGGCAGTCAAGTATATGGGCCACCGTGTGCAGCGTTGTACGACTGAGGATCCATGTACGGTTCGAAAGACCATTGTCTACGAGATGCGCGATTAATGAAGTAGATACATATTACAAAGGTGGGAATACAATGATACTATACATTACTGCCCACTACTTACGGTCTTCCAAGGAAAGATGGCGCTGGATCGCTGTATGCCGGACGTAGATTCTGCGTGTCGGTCTCGCGCATCTCATCTGCACTACCCGAAAAGTTACTCATCGTAGCCCAGCGTCCGTTCCGGCCGTCGATGAAGATGCATCCAGCTGCGAACGCAGAAAAGTACCACCCGATCCAGGGCACGATTATGTAGGGTTTCACTACCACGCCCTCTTTCTCAGATGCTTCGAAGGGCAGCGAAGAACCACTCACGATATCCAATCTGATTGTACTGTGTCGTCTCCCCAAGGAAATCGATCATTTGAGCTACAATGACGGGTTGTACTTGGTGGTTTCCGACCCACACGTTAACCTTGGCCTCGCGCACGGCGAAATACACCGTCATGGGTATGAGGGATCCAAGGGAGAGGAGGGACAGCAGCGCGAGGGAGATGGACTCGTAAATGTACACGCGCGGGTTTTTTGCGTAGCGTTGGGAGAACATTGGCATGGTCATGAAGATGCTCGACAGGACGCCGACGAGGCCGGCCGCAAGACCCACGATCAACGATGGCACGGTGATATCTGTGTGATGTCGCATGAGCAGCGGCATTTACGAAACAAGGGCGAAACACGCACCGTTGACGTTAATGTCGACCTTTGTACACGGCACGAGGGTGAATATTCTACACGGCTCTTCCGGGAGCTTCTCGTTTATTCGGTCCTGCTCGTGCTGGGCCTTGACCAGCGCGTTTAATCCTAGGAGCCTTCCTTAGCGTCGCTATACGAGCTCGGCAGCGCAGAAAGTTTACCGAGTGCGCCTGTGGCGACGGCGAGAGAAAACGCGAGTGAGAGAGCTAGGAAGCGCAGGTTCAGCCTGGGCTTGGTGAACATGGCGGACGGCTGTTGGCGTCCATCATCAGGCGCTGGCTATATGTCCAGGACGTCGACCCCGGGCATGGGAAGGATTGACTTCATGCACGACAAATACCATACCAGATGACCGCCTATCATTCCTAACTGATCTGGGCCCGTGTCGGAGTCATCCTGTGATTATCCATTGATGGTGGGCTGCGGGCACTGAATGGTGCCGGTGCAGCCAAGGCGCAGATTCAAACATTTAGCCTTTGGAATGATATAGACTGAGCGCCTTGGAACGCCACTTTAAAGCCTCGCTACCGAGATTTTGTAGGACCGGAAAAAGTACGGCGCCCATATCGAGAGGCGCCGCAGTACTATATTGTGGATCATGATCCACTTTTAGATTGTATACAGAGCGCGTCGAGGGAACAATTCAAGTGAAGCACCGATGCGTCATACTTCTTACCATGCGACCCTCGGCATCCGGCAAAGCACCGACTGGTTGAATTGATTGTCTGGGGAGACTGTCTAAGGAACAAACTTTGATGATGATGACGCTGACTATTGCCTTAACTAACGGCAAAAGTTCCGATGAGAACGCCCCAAGAGCAGGATCAACACTTCTCCTTCTCCCCCTCGTATAAAAGGCAGTCTTTGCCTTTTCACCCCTTCCTCCATCCTCGAAGATGACCCAGACAGAGGCAGAGTCACACGAAGGTACTTTACTGCGATGTGTTGCTTTCCTAGGTGTTGACGTTCGGAGTAGCAGATGCCAAGTGCCGTGAGCACAGAATATTGCCAGCATTGCAGAAACGCTCACATCCCTTCTCGCAACAGTCGTAATCTTCTATACGCGGTTCACGTCCGATGCCAGTCGAGACGCACAAACGCGACAGTGCCCAAAATGCCGACAAGGTACGAATCGTCCGGTCGGGGAATATGTAATCCGTTTCCGAGCATAATTAAAATAATGAAATAGGCACCGTGGCTGCCGTCGTCTCCCGGAACTACATAAAGATCTACAAACCCGTCATACTCTCTTCCCGGAAGATATGGCGATGTACGAATTGTTCTTGGAAGGCTGGCCTTAATGCAAGGTGCGTGCCACATGCCAGTTGATATGCTCGTACTGAGATAATTCTGCTATAGGATACAGCCACCCATAGTGGCGCGGCCCTTTTCCCTGCAGGCTGTGAAGGAGATCAATCCCATGCATCTAGTGTCGGAATCATGGCATCGCCCTCCCTCGATCGTCGAGCGACAACCACTGTCCCTTCCCGCTATCAATCTCACCAACTAGATTCTTGCATTACCGCACTGTCATTCATCTCACAAGGGTATCTCGTCGTGTATTTTTAATGGATTCTGAATATATTTGATGCAGCGTTCGATATGTATATGTAATGTACAGCACCTGTCAAACCCAAAGAAAAAGGGAAGTTGACCATTCAATCTCAACTAGGCTGCTATAGCCATAGGATATGGCCCCAAGTCAATATGAGCCTCGTCGTATTTTGGCTCAAGCGCATAATCGCGCTTGTAGTAGTTGGCCTCATCAGTGGCTAAGAGCTGTGGATGATCATCAGTACGCAAATCAGAAACCTCTAACAGGCAGATGACACTCACATACGCCTCAACTCCAAGAATATGCGTTATCAATGCGAACCACAGGGCCATTCCCTGAGTGACACGAGTGGCCGAACCGAACCCCAGAGCATCGCTGCGCGCGTCAGCGAGCACAGGCACGAATGTCGCCGAAATGTCCACCCCATCGGCCACACAGGCCGGATAACGATCCCGCACCTCGTTCAGATTGATAACGGACATAAGCTCCTCACATCGAAACAGCTAGCAGGCGTGAGGACCAATCAGTTGGTGGCACTTTCGAAGAAGGAGATTGACAGACCGAATAGTAGTTCCCAATATCTGTCACTATTTGCCGAGCGCAGAGCACGATCAGGCGCGTGGTGATTCCAACTGAGAAGATAACGACGCCACCTAACGATGTGGAGTCATAAGCCAACGCGGAGATGAACTGCAGTAGAGGAACGTACGTAGCATCCATTTGCGGTGCTGTCTGGTGTCCCTCCTGGCGTTGTAGAAGCCCGTCAGGAAGCAACCGACCGTGAGGATGCCGAGAGTGTAGTAAGCCGATTGCGCATTGATTTCCCCTCCGAAAGCTCTGTTCCCTGCAATAGCGCCACATACGTTCGCGGGTATTAATGTCAGCAGGACGAAGTAGCCTGATGGATGTGGATAAGTTTCAAGGGAGCGGGGGAGGAAAAGTGGCTAACCGTTGATACGGTGGAAGAGCACGAAGCGCTAGATGGGGGGAAATGAATGGTGAGTGAAACGAAAGCGTGCGCGTGATCATGGTAACGTACGCGTCGAATCGCGGGTAGGAATTGGAGCAATACAAAGATGCCTCCGACTGTTCGTGTCGATTTAGTGGATCTTAGCGGAAGAGAGAGAGAAACTCACTACAAGAGAGATAGATATGAATAGAGTAATTGACGTGAAAGAATTTCTTGGTACCGAGCCAGAACCATTCGCCTATTGAGTCGTGATGAGTGTGGGGCCTGTGGTGGAAGGACCGAGTATACCTGGGATCGTCATTGTTTGCATGACAGCCATGTTGAACATCTGACAATAGAACAGGCAGAATCCAAGCAAAGCACCGCCGAAAACCACATCTATTTCGCATTAGCAGCTGAGACCCAATGCGCAGTCGAAAAACGTACATAGCGCCAGGCTCGGAATCTCCTTGAACCCGAGGATTCCACTGATCGTACGGTACACCGAGCTCCCCGGACATTTGCGAGCCTCTCGTTTTGTGTTAGGTGGATTTCCACCTCCCGTTGTTAGGTCATAGAAAGATTGGCGTGGTCCCGGGGAGTTGTACGCGACGTCCTTAGTGAGTTCCATTGGGCTGAAGGTAGGGGAAGTTGGGGAAGGCATAGACGTCGATGCATATGGGGAATAAGTAGTCATGATGACGAAGACGCTAAGCAAGCGAAGCCTGAAGAAGTCCTCCTCGGAGAATAGTCTCACTCTCGATCAGAGGATGGTGAACGTTCGGTCTGAGTTCGGTCTGAGACTACATGTCGTACTGCAGGCAGAAAAAAGCGCGCGCTAAAGATATGATGCAGGGTCTCAACGGAGGATGTGTGTCGACTCGGTTCGTTTCGAAATTGGTTCCGTTTGTAAGACGTTTTTGGTTGGTTCCTGGGGGTAGGTAGGGAAGTGGCGCATTTTATGGTCCTGAGTTACTATAATCAAGAGCGAGATGCATTGATGAATGAGTTTGATTGTCGCGTCTTGAAAAGGCAAAGGCAGGCTGTACGGCTTACCAAATCGATAGCCGATAATGCGATCAAAAACAAGTTTCCCTAGTGTTTCTCTCCTCCATCCTTCTTCTAGAACCGTTGAAAGACGTGTTCTGAACGTTGAAAACTCGCAGAAAGACATGACTTTCAGACTCTGTTTCTCTGTATATCGGGTAGCTATTTCTGTGCACTGACCGCCTTAGACGCTCTCTCTGCATCCGACAGGGGTTTCAATTGGTTTTTCCGGGAACAAATGAACCGAACCAAGCGTGTCTTACCTTGCTTTATCCTTGATACTCCGAGTTCAGATGGGGGCCCACTTAGGTGCAACACTTCATGAGCGCTCTTGCGAATTCCCACCGACGCATATTCCTGATGGACGGCGAGGAGCTCACATACGACAAACACTCGCCGCTCGGTGGTGGTCGGTCCAGCCACGTCTACAAGGGCGATCTTCATGGCAAAATCGTAGCTGTAAAGGTCCTGCCTGAGGAGGTGCAAGGAGACGTACGAGCTCTCATCGATTCGATTATCTGTGCTGACTTTGATTGTAGAGCTTGCTTCAACGTGTTATGTCTTGGAAGACTTTGGACAATGAAAATGTCGCAAAGATAGTGGGAATGAGTCCTCCCAACGTCCCCTCCCTCTATCTCGTTTACGATTACTACCTTCACGGCAACGTCCGACAATATCTGGCCGAGAATCCAAATGTTGACCGACGGCAATTGGTGCGTCGTTTTGAGCGCTGTGTTTATCATCCAGCGCTTATTCTCTACATAGATATTCCAAACTGCGCTCGGCATGGCCTACCTGCATTCGGAGGTATGTCGCCCTATTGCATGCCCACCTCAGACTGAATTTCGTCTAGCGCGGGATGACGCACGGAAGTCTGCGGCCGTCCAACATCCTGATTGATCACGCTGGAAATGCGTGTGTGGCGGATTATGGTTTAGTGGAACTCGCGCCAAGCACACACAAGGAGGCTCATCGGTACTACAGCCCGGAAGCTTGGAAAGGAGTTCGTGTTCTCACTCATCGTCTAATTACCACATACTGACTATGCGGCAGGCCGTCTCGAAACCATCCGACGTTTATGCGTTTGCCATGAGCACCTATGAGGTACGGAGACTTCCCTATTTCCCCGCAAGTTCTCTGATACCTTTCCACAGATATTTACATCCACGCTACCATGGGGCGTTTTACCAGAGAAGCACATCTACCAGTTAGTCGTGTATGAAGACAGCCGACCTGATCGGCCAGACCCTATACTGGAAGCACGCGTGGATTGACAAACGACATATGGGGTATCATGGAAGAGGCATGGCATCACGAAGCGCGTCTACGCCCCAGCTTCGATATCATCGTCCGCCTCTGGCAGAATCTGAGCGCATCCTCCAATAACACCGTTTACGCCCACCCGCATGTTGCTCCACTCGTACCTCACCGTGGCGACATTACTAGTGAAATGGAGAGAATGGATGTGCGCGGAGGTAACGGTAAAGCCAATCGGGCTCGAAGTCCAACCGTCTCTTCGATGCATTCCTACTCGTCAGGCCCACCTGCGTACGAGGCATCGCCGCCGTCTCCCACTCTGCCCGCCCCTACTCTGCCCGCCCCTTCACGTAGCTCATCGCTATGCGCTCCTGTACCGACTCGTCTCGAAGCTCCGCCTGCCGTCTTGTTGGACGGAGATTTCCGATCGAGTAGCCCCGGAAGTTCCTCGCTGTTGCCCTCAGTGTCGCGTCGGTCCTCAGCTGCTGTGCCGAATGCATCTCAGCGAGTCGCATCTCCACCTACCTCTTCTACGTTCTCTCGTCAGGGATCTACATTCGTGGCTTCAGGACGGTCATCCAGGACTTCCGGTAGGACATAATCTTAATATTAACCAAACTTCGCCTGACCTCGACATAGACTCGGCATCGTCTTGGGATCCTTCAAGCTCGTACGCAAGGGCTTACACACCCAATGTTTCCAGTATCGACGAGAATGGTGCCTATAATCCCATGTCGGCCCCAGCTGCTCCAGGGATGCTAGGACGAAGCGACAGTTCTGCGATGTGGGAACACAACCGCCGGCAGAGCTCGGCTGCCAACTGGGATCGAATGTCTACAGTAACGGATACTCCCTCTAATAGAAGTATCAATCGTGAGTGATCCTTCGTCCTTTCAATTTACGCAACAGCCACTTATGTTATCGAAGAATCAATGAATGCGGTGCTTCTAGCAGGGGCTCTCCAAGCAGAGGTCCATTCGACTCGAATACCCGATGTTATCGACTCGGCGTTAATCAAGATCCAACATTTGGCTACAAATTCGGATAAGGACGCCCAGAAGCTTGTGACTGCTGGTGTTGTACCGACGCTCATTCATCTCTTGAAGATCAGAGCTGCGGAAAACCACCGGTTTAGATATCGTACTAGTTACGCTTGGACTCGTCGCGTAAGCTATTAATCATTTCGCTACAATTTTCTTTTACTGATATTCTATAGTCACGATCCTATTAGCTCCAACACCATCTTCCGCACAAACACAACACATACTCTCCTCGAAATTTTCAAAGCCTCCATCTCCGAAGACATCTCCACCCTCGCTCTCTGGTGTCTCAACCGCATCTGTCGCTCAACGGATGTTGCACTAGGCCTCATAAAGCAGAACTTTGCGCGCCTCCTCATCGAGCAAGGCCTTGCTCCTCATACCCCACCCAGCACCGCCCGAATGGCGTGCTGGACACTCGGCATACTCATTCACAACGACGCCATAGCGGATACACTCGCCGACATGCACGCGGTACCGGAAATCGTGGACTACCTCCGCCGCGCCTCGTCCGTCGATGGCCCATCCGCAGACGTCTGTGCTGGAATGTACGCAGTCGGTCGTATTTCTCGTAGTATCAAGCTGGCAAAGGCCCTGCACAAAGCGGGGTGCGTGCCGCTGCTGGCTTTCCATCTCAGCTCGTCCACGGAGCCTGGGGTTTTGCTGTGGACTGCGAGAGCGGTCGGGTGTCTGATGCGACCGAATAGTGGTGACATGGCTAAAATACTTCTTGAGGCTGATATTGCCCATGGACTGGCACGGCTTCCTAGTGTGCTTCCGACGGACGAAGTTGAACCTCTTGGGTCCTTTGCGTTCGCTGTTCAGCGCTTTAGCTGCGCTGAGTGGGGGAGCGGGACACGGAAGGCGTTGGTAGAGGCTGGCGTTGTCGACGCGTTACTGGCTGGTCTGCGGACTGTTGCTGACGAGCCGCATCCGCAAATCCACATCGAGATGGCTCTGGCGGTCAGCTTCTTGGGCGACGTCGGCGGCGGGTCTATTCGTAAGGAGATTGTCAGCGCGGGTGGGATAACGATTTTGAAGCGGGTCGGGGCGAATGGGAGCCCGGAGGTGGCCAAGGCGTGCTCGATGGCTGTCACTAGTATCACGGGCAACATCTGGACGAGAAATGCTGCCTCTGCGAAGACTGCCATGTCGCATAACTGGAGTGGAGGGTGTCCAGATTATCACTGTTCTTGCCCGGTGCCGCTCATGGACATTGATACTGTACTCGGTTCTTTGTAGATTTTCTCTCTCTTTAATGGGTCTGCGTATGTATGTCTTCCTCTTTTGGTTTCTGTAATTGTACAATAGTTTCTTATGGCTTTTGTTAAGTAGCGAGTAATGAATGGATTGCAGAATTCCGGAAGCTTCGTCTTCTATCTCTCTCTCAGCTTAGTATTACCATTCTAACGAAGTCTAAGCTTTCTAGTCGTACAGGCTTAGGCATCCAGCGAAAGACCATCCGACAGGGTCGTTCTGAGTGGCGCACGTGGACCTTTGCTCAACAATGGCACTACAATGGCTCTCTTTGTTTCCACCACTACACTCATCGACATTCAGAAGCGACTCAACCATGTCCTCATTATTCGTTGTACATTCCACCACGATACTCAGATCTTTCTTCTCTTCGCTTGTCGTCGTTGAGACTATATCCAAGTCGGTCCGGAGTCAGCCAACAGTGAGGCTTCGCCGGCCGCGTAAATCATACCGTCTGCAATCGAGGTTGGCCGTTCTACACGAATCATCCGAGGAGGAGTCCGCCGCTAGAACAGAACAGGTTGACGGTGTGCTTTCAACTCAGCTTACAAAATTGAGGTGCTAATAAAGGGCGTGAATTGTAGCTTCAGATATCACTCCGACCTTGAACGCATCCTGTGATAGGCGGACCGACTCTGATGATAGTATCGGTATGTCCCCGCCTCGAGTGAGGCTCATCTGAAGACAACTGTTTATTCCGCGAGACAGATCGCGAGGTCACTGTTTCTCAAACTTCATCGGCATCGAATGCAACTCAACAAGGCCAATCAACTTGTCGGTCACTAACTCGTCGCCGCTGGCAATCCGGATACCGGTCCAAATGCCTCGCCCCTCCGTTGGAACGTGAGCTCGGCTCTCGTGTCGACTACGCATGGATGTGTAGTCCACAGGGCAAACGAGTCGCCGACCTCGCCGATGATGAAACTCTCTCCTCTTCAAGGAAGAGAGCTCGTCTATGTGGCGTGGAAGTTGAGACTTCGGTATCGAAAAGTCGCTCTGCGGGTAAGCCTTTTGGCTTAGATATCGCAATGGCACCTTCACTCGAATAATTGCAGCCGCTAAAGCCAAGTCTAAATCGTTCTCCGCTCGCGCCAAAGAACAGCGCCTCGAAGCTGCAAAAGCAGCTACCCTTGCCCGTCGATCGTGGGCGTTCAGTGCCTCTGCCGCTTCTATTCTCGGGATTAAGGCGGCCTCGAATATCGATGCTGGAGAGAAGTTCGACCTCATTTCTACTTTCAAGCCTGTTCCCCTCCCAGTTATTACCTCTGGCCCAAGACAGCCACTGGTTGTGAAGTGTTCTCGAAATGATGCGGATGAGTCTTCTGGTACTGAAGGT
Source organism: Hymenopellis radicata (assembly GCA_015501595.1). Lineage (NCBI taxonomy): Eukaryota > Fungi > Basidiomycota > Agaricomycetes > Agaricales > Physalacriaceae > Hymenopellis > Hymenopellis radicata. The sequence continues at coordinate 212,900 of JADNRX010000042.1, forward strand.
GGGGATGAGTTATCCAGCAGGGAAGGATCTGTCGTTGGTCGTTGCAGGCTAGGTGCATCTTATCCTGGTACCCGTTAAGTGTCTCCTCCGGACAGATTCCGTCTATATTCTTAGGTCAGTTTTCGTTTGGTTTTCGTCGAACAGGAACTATGTAGGAAATTTGACTCACCTGTGTTCAGTATAGATTATTTCTTCGTTTCTCCCTGGTTCCTTGCACTCTCTGGTTGTGTGTGCTTTCCTATCTCGCTTTCTAGTCGCATGCCTAGATATATATGTCGAACGCAGAAATGTATCACAACAGGACAATGTTCAGTTTGCCTTTTGCTTGCCAGCCTGAGAATTCTGCTGTCGACGTGATTTGTCTTCGGAATTCGCTTGTACCAGTAATTCAAGCGCAGGACACCCTAAGACCCTTGCATACCGCAATGCCACGACGGCAGATAGTGCCCTAGTGTAAAGGAGAGTTCAAGCCGGAAATTCCAGAACGTGATGCAATGGTGAAACGGCACGCGGTCAGTAAACGACCCTGATTGCCTCTTGATCTGAACCCACGTACTTACTACTTTCGCCACAGTCAGTCTTCCGATGCTTGGCGTGGACAAAATCTGGCCCTGTTTAGGAGATGTCTCCGACGCCCTCCGGCCTATTGCACCGTTTCATACGCGATCTTTGGGCCCCCATATTTCCACCTGCCTAGGCTAGTGTTATGTACTGGCCAGCTGTCATGAGCAGGGATGGAGTGCCGTCGTTCTAGCGAGCCTGCCCCATGCCTAGGGCTGGAACAAAACAGTTTCAGCTTGCTCCGTACCGAAGCGACATAAAAGGCGCGTCCGACGGATAATGTCCTCCCGTCCTCATCGAAATGCGCTCATCCAGATCCATATTTGGTCTTGCTCTACTTTCTCTGGCAGCTGGTGCCTATGCCGCTCCAAGTGCGGCCGCGGATAACATCGTATATGTTACTAGCATCGACGAGTTTTGGTACGGCCTTCGTTTTATCATGAGCTTCGACGTGATATCTTATATTATATGCAGTATCATCGTACCCCGCACGGAACACACTTCAATCGGTGACAGCGAGCATCCAGGCGGGATGCAGACCTACTGTTCTCCCAACGGACGCTACGACGATTCGCAAGGAACCCTCCCCAAGCATTTCTGGAAGAAGAATAAAGTCGCGTTCCAGTCCGGGACGGGCACAAATGGCGGTCGTTATGCTCAACGTAGGTCGCTACTTAAATCCAACAGCAGAGTGTTCAAACGCTTGTTGTAGTAACTGGGTGCATCAACTCGAGCAAACTGGATCGACTCATTCCCAGCGATGGAGGAGGTCAGTATGATTCGAGCGGGGGAGAAGGCGGTCAGGGCAATCCACAGGGAAGTATCTGCCTTGGGTACGTCGAGTCTAAATTTCGCTCAGCTTTGTCCGTTCCTAACCGTGGTAGTTACAACCACTACGTCGAGCTCATTGAGCCAGCTGGTCCACGGGCATGCATCAAGTGCTGCGATGATCCCGCAGATTGCCCTATAAATAAAGGTACATGATCTGGTTCATTTTCAGAGTCGTGTAGTAGCTCAACGGCATTCGCAGATACGCAAGGATGCCCAGCTGTTATACAAGGCGACTATTTCACCTGCGATTGAACGCGGTGAAGCAAATGTGTTAACTTGGACTTGATAATTCCTTTGGACGATCGATACGGTGAATGTTTTTTACGACTTTAATTCAAGTACACCTGCGTTACATGACGAACGATTGATTACTTCCGAATTGGAGGCGCGACCAACGCCGAGGCCGCTGTTCTCTTGACTTCGTGGACGATGTATGAGTACACGATCATCTGTGTGGCGTAGAGGTCCTTTGACACCGTCGCAGTTCAACTTTGCTGTTGTTGGGTGCAAGGTGATCTATTCGGACTTACGTTAAGGTGTCATGATATCCACTGATGAAGAGTGGACACGCCGAATCAACAAACGGAGACAAAAACGTCGCTCACAGCTCGACACCGTGCCAGCGACCGTAGATGACCCGTCGTTCCTCAATGCCCATGACGATTTTCTACCTCCCTCTACCTATACATGTGCAACTTCTCGATACCGCGCTTACGAAGCTGCAAGTCGGGTTCGGTGATTGGCGAACGTGCTGAAGCGCTGATAAATACGAGAATGCGAAAGCTGCGTTTGTCTTTGAAGGGCTTACTCATAGTGCCAATGCTCCGGCGTAACGCGCCCTTGATATCTGACTTGCGACGAGAGCAAGGAGACGACAAGGACTTGAACGCAGCTCAATCTTGGTTGGCAAGATTCTCACGAGCTTCTGCAGAAGCCGGGGTGCGGTTCGTTGAACGGAAAGGAGCTTTATATGCCTGGCAAGGATAAAACTAGTTCTTCTAGGCAGTTCGCATGACTTTGTCGAGCGTAGGAAAACGCTACGGGGTTTATACACCCGCTATGATTCCCCGATCGACGTGTTTCCCTCCTGTGAGATCAAGGAGCTAAAATGTTTTTAGCGCCAGGGATAGAAACGCGGGAGTGATACTCCTCGGTACTTGGGCAGCAGCTGAAGAAGAGCGAATCTTCCCATGAAATTGGAAGGCATGCGAAGAATCTGAGTGTCTTGGAATATAAGAGGCAGATGTTTAATGGGCGTGATGGATGCCGAAATGTGAAGACGGCCCCAAGATGCATGAGGTCATCTATAAGAAGCTGGTGATTAGAGGCGCTGGAGGTGACTTGAACATGGGGGAATAGCAACGGCGTCTAGTAACCCACAGTGGGTCGTTTTCAAGTAGATAGGATGCTGGACGATGGGGTATCATAGCACTGGTCTCGATTTTGTTTGCCTCATACTCCAGGTCATTTTGCGTGAGGTCGACAATACGCGCTGAGGATAGCTTGTCCCAAAGTTTGTCGTCTACAAGACTTGTCAGGCGACACTGATGGAGATACAACGAGCGAAGCTCCACTGCTTTACAGACGAGCTTAACCATCGCATTCCATATGCTGCAATTATCCAACTTTATGCTCTCCAGTTCCGGCATCTAGCTTCATCGCGTTACGACTCCCAGGTAAGTTGCAGGCGACATGAAAGAAAAGGAAAACGCGTGGGAAAGCCTCTGCAGCGAAGAACCTGCAGACTCCAACAACGGAGGAGAATGTTTCGCGACAGTCGGCTTCCGAAATTTCTGCAGATGGTTCGATGTAGATGAATATTTCATGATAGGAATGGGCTAGAGGTGAACGTGTCCAATTCGGCGGTAGGAGCTAAGTATTTGAAGGACGAGTTAGCAGAGTCTCGAAAATAAAAGACATGTGTGGCCTGCTTACTTGACCGGTGAAGGGCCCTGGGCGATGATGGTCAAATGATGGTGGTTGAAAAGACGTCGCGAACGGCACGTGATCGATTTGCGCTTTGACCACGGTCACCGAGATTGCCCCTGCATACGCGAAGCGTTCAACAATCAAAAAACGGACCGAAAATGTCAGCTCGTCTGTTCTTATGCACGACCTTCCATCCGATTCCTCTCTAACCTGAGTGCCTTAGTTCGCCATGGTAAATCTCAAGTGCAGTTGGTAGTATTCGTTTCGTCCTGTACTATTGGTCTGGCTGACAAATAGACTTGCAGGTCTAGTGCTCCCTTTGACGCCTGCCGATGGCGTTGCTCTGTGCGCTTAGCTCCAATTTGACTTGGAACTTGAATGGGTCGGCCTCGATACGACGGACTCAGACTCACCGACGCGATATTTTAGGACGGGATGAGACGATAAACAGTTGCTTACATAGTCTTGCCCGTTTGACTTGATCTAAGTTGTAAAATTATAGGTTTCTTCAACGGTTTCTGTTGTGGCGTCAAGTTTTTTGCTGACGGCTACTTACCTTTGATTGTACAGTAGATCGTACTACATTGCGGGTCTAGATCTTAACACTTATCTACTGAAAATGGACGCTCCTGCTCTAAGCTCTGGGGTGAAATCATTTCTCCAGACACCTTCCACCACCACCACCTTGAACAGAATCGAGTGACCGGGGTCCTAGGCGTCTCTTAGGCGATCGCTTCTTTGCCTCCTGCCACGATCACGTTCAACGCGTCCTGGTCCAAGCTCGCGCTCCTAAAGGTGGTGAACCTTGTGTGAACCCAAATCTACACTCTATTTTAGTAAATCTTTTCTCTCCCTTGCCTGTCAATGAACTTATGATATTTTCGAGAATACACCTAACACTTCCTTCTCCAGTTGTCACTGGCAGAAGCCGACACGGTTTTGGATGCCGACAGCCACAGTTTAGATTGCGCACCCCGTCAATAATCTATGAGCGTTTTATTTATGTAGGCCGTATCACCCGTAGACTTGGAGTACGTCTAACTACGCTTCCTGAAGACATACATCTGGATAACCTTGGTAAAGGTGCTGGACTACCACGCTCCTCCTAGCACCGGTAGTCGATAACACGTTAATGCGCGGGAGGCGTTACACTGATGCCCCCGGAACCACATGGGGGAACTGGACCCACAGAAGCATTGCCACCGACGACACGATGTCGACTAAGCATGCGGTGGGAAGTTTACTTCGGACTGGGACCCTCTCTCGCGGACCATCATATCCACAGCCTTCGTCGACGATGTCCAACACTCCCGGCGCAGATAATGTCCCAATCAATTCGGCTGATATTGTTGTCAACTCGCCAGAAGTTGCCCGACAGCTAGCGGATACAGCGTCGCTCCCATCGCCGTCGCCCCAGAGCAGCCATATCAGGGCCATACCGACTACCAGCGAGACCAAGACCTCCAATAACACCCGCAACTTTCGACCAGGACGCGCGAAAAAAAGGAACCAAGGGGTTCAAGTGCACGAGTCGGAGGTCGATGATGCGGAAGAGGTTGTGGGTGAAGAGAGCGACGAAGAGCCAGACGAAAATAAGCAGCCGCATGGTGTAGATTCCGGTCCACCTCCTGCCCGCAAAGGACGCCGTGCGCGAAAAAAGTTCTTTGGGCTACCCAAAGATCGTAACGTTAGAGGTTCGTAAATATCTGATTGCCGTGTCGTGTGCTGATATTTGTCTAGGATACGACCCCTTGGATTACGAGCAAAAATATCCTCCGGATCCCATTTACGAGGAGGCGCAGCCGAACTCGCGCGTGTGGAGGATGTGTCTCGACGAATTTCAGATCTTCGATTCAGATTTAGCTGAGGATGCAAGAGACACCGTCGATGTCCTGCTTGTCTTTGTGCGTGTTATATTCATGGCCGTACCCCTACCTTTGATCTAACATTCCCCTTAGGCTGGTCTGTTCCCGGCAGTGGTTACTGCCTTCCTCATCCAAGCGGCCGAGAAACTTGAACCGGACTACGTCCAGCTGTCTAGCTCGATCCTATACGAGATATTGGTTGTCCAGCGCGCCTTCGTGAACGGATCAGCTGTTGAACTTGATCCAGTGGTCTCGTCTCCGAACGCGCTTGACTTCTCGCCGACGCATGCCCAGTTATGGATTAACGGGCTTTGGTATACGAGCTTGTCATTGAGCTTGATCACGGCCCTCGTCGCTGTGTTGGCAAAGCAGTGGTTGCACCAGTACATGGCCATTACATCCGGAACATCTCTCGATCGTAGTCTGCTTCGTCAGTTCCGTTACGAAGGATTGCAGGCGTGGCGTGTACCTCTGATCATCGGCCTGCTTCCGGCGCTCATGCACCTTTCGCTTGGCATCTTCTTCATCGGACTGATCATCTTTCTCGCGCAACTGTATCCCGCATCGGCGTACGTCGTTGGCCTATTCGCCTTGATAGCGTACTCCGCCTACTTTGCGAGCCTTATCCTCTCTGCGGCACATCCCCAGTGCCCGTACAAAACGCCGCTTTCCAACCAGCTCTACGTACTCCTTCGTCCTCTCCTTTTTCCTGCTGTTTATGCTCCAGACAAGTCGATTAGAGAGGCGGAGACAACGATGGTTGTAACGCGCCAGGACAACGATTACTTTTCTGTTGATGTGCTTGAATGGGTCTTCGCAAATTCCACCAATCCGTCTGCTCGGAGCATCATCTTACAGAGTTTCGGAGGATTCCCAAAGCATTTTCACGATCCGTTACATGCAACCTTCAGAAGGTTCCCGCTAGGAGTTGAAACAGTTTCCGAACTGAACCAGTTATTTCGTCCTCTTGTTTCCGTCCTGGAGTCGCCACCAAACGATCCCTTTGACGCCCAGAATGCTTATGCACGGTTGGAACGACTGGTACGGGCGGATAAGTTTGTTATCAATTCAGATGAGGGATTATTGTTGCTAGACATATTACCAACTCATCCACCTGTTCCACTGGAGCTGGTTGCTGCAATCGCATCTAATCCTACGAGAACGCACTCTCCGCAGATGAAGTTGCAAGCGAAAGAGGTGTTCCTGAACCCTGAGTATCTTCCCACTCATCTCGACCTTCGCCTGCACCCTCAGACGTGGTTTGATCTAGTCGACCATGTCCTAAACCCTGTCCCTCCATTACCTGAGGATGCCATCCTCGGTGGTTCACCGCTGCTCCTTCCTATCATTCAGCTCTGTGCTAACTCCCCATCGCTACTCGACTTGTACAATACCGAGGAATTTCAGTTGTATCGGCGTGGATTACGCGAATTCCCTGTTCCATTTGGGGAGTCTGCGGTAACGTTCCGTCGGGTCTGTCAAGTGCCTGCGTTCCGAGAGATGGTTGATCAAAGCCTACATCGTACATTCCGCGCATTCGACGAGTTTTCTGACCTCGCATTTGACTTTTACAAGTTTCCGGGCTTGAAGACAAAATTAAGTATCGTGAACTACTTCCATCAGGAAAAAGGTGCCCAGGTAATATTTTGAGATTAGCTGTAGAAGAGTGCTAATCTGGCTATTCTGCCTCTATTAGAAGGAATAGCACCATTTGTCAGATGTTTACTTTTTAAATAGGTCCCCTGGCTCTTTCAGCTAGATTAGTAAGGAAAAGCAGCATATTTTCGACCAACATCTCAAGGATTTTTGGTAAACCAACATCGTATCCCCGACCCATTATACAGAGTTATAGGCTTTGACCCAGCTCAGATGATAGTGTGATATGTGCCACAGGGCGTGATATTGCAAAGGAGTACAGTACACAGCCTATTTACGAGGTGCTATGTAGCCATCTACTAGCACTACGAGAACAGCATGCGTGGCCCAGAGAATCGTGGTAGAGATTGTCAGGGTTCCGAGCGCGTCGATGCCGTCTGTTGAATGGGGCTCGTCGGGTGGCGTGTCTTCGCGCGGCTCATCCGTGATGATGAGGTCGTCCTGCAGCTGCAGTTCTTTCGAGTGCTCGGCGTGTAGCGACGACAGGGCGTCTTCGAGCTGGCGGATCCGGCCGCTCAACTTTGATATGCGTTTGTGGAGGTGCTCTGTCACTGCAAGGACGAAACGCGTACCCTGCCCCGTCGCCTGCCGTTGGGGCACATTCTCGACGCCGGGACAGTCAGAGCGGATGCTCACGGGCGGCGACAACGTACCTGGCAGGACTGGCATGGAATCTGCTTGTCGCACTTGATTTTGAGCCTGAAAATGGCGACAGTCTAGTACAGGCTGGAGTCAATGCGATGATCGCACTAACCTCCGGCACTCCGCACAAGAAACCTGGGATAATTTGCTTCAGTGAGATCGCGAAGAGCGATGGGGGTGATATGATACTAACCTCACCTGGGACGCGCGAACGGCCGTAAGCGAGTGACCGCCAGAGGAGGGCAGCACGTACCGCGATTCCGCTTTTGCTCTAGCTCCCGGGCGTGCACATCGTCATCCTTGAACTCGTCGGCATCACGTCGACTAGGGCGCCGCTTCAAATTCATCTCAGTCGCTGGATAGTGTAGACAAGAGACAGACTATGAGTAGGATATAAATGAACGATCGTCAACGTACGGTAGCCACGACACTGTATACAGGCGTCAGACCAAAGATGGCGTGAGCATGGCGCACGTAGTACGTACGGCCATCTGAGATTTCAGCGAGTCCAGGTCTCCTCGAAGGACGAGCAAAGGGCCGAAAACCAGAATATTTGGCCCAGAGTGTGCAAAGACACGCACATAGGTTAGTCGATGTGAACAGTGAACAGTCAATTGTGGTATCCACCCGACGATGAATGCCAGCCTAAGGAACTGGTCAGGAGAGACTGGCGAAAATAGAATAAGATTAGCTCACAAACGGTTAACAGGAGCATGAACCGTGATTGGCGACGAGCGCGAAGAGACATGTTGACCTGTACACCGGCAAGATGCACGATGATGAGTTGAGGGTGCTGCACATAGTGGTCGCAACGCAGACTCTCCATTATCTGACAGGCTAGATAGAACGGGACACCGCCACTGGTGTTGATGTATATAGGGTCAGTGCTGGGGAGAGGGAAAGGTCGTAGTTCAAAAAATGGATGCAAGTTTGGAACTCGAACATGCACGTGGGCGCGCACCCACGCACGGACCATGAGCATCTAGACCGTTGATCGAGCGGGACTCGACACAATCTGTTTCTTGTCCATGTCTGCCATCCAGCTGGCCGTCTTCATCTGCGTCTAGTTGTTCTGCTCGCGTCCCTCAGAAACATTCTGATCTCAACTGGATCCACCCGTTCTTTTCTTCTCCTTCTGGCACGCAAACATGCGGCGGTGCTTCGGGGAAACACTGCGCACGCCGCACTGGTAACATACGGCATGGAGTTGATCATAGGCGCTGTACCGACATTGGTCTACTGTGGATCCATATGAGTAGCCGTAGACTTGGCTGCGTCATCAGCCCCAACCCCAGGTCTTCCAACAGACTATCTACCACGACTTTCGAAAGGCTGCCATCCTTGTGCGCCGACTGCATGACCTTTCTGCAAAGACGACATAGGCGGCATGGACCCAGCGGTACGTCTGTGAGCTCATGACACTTTTACCCTGTACTTACTGTCTCACAGATGGTAGAACACGACCGTGGTCCGTTAGTCTCTTCCTCATCGAGCGTTAGGCTTTGCAGGGGCCGGCTTTCTTCTCTGGATTACACACGGTCTCCCTCTCTCTTCTACTCTTTGCTGATTCTCAAACCATTGCAGGTAGAATTATGGATGGTGATGGGTGCTGCGGTGGGCGAAGCCTTTCCTTGCCACATATCAGAATTCATATGGTGCCATTTTCCTGTGTGCGTCCGCTGTGTAACTACAGAGTGTACTTTTGCCGAGCAGTTTCCAAGTGGTTTTGGAGCATACATTGGACGAATTCTCAGGTGCTCGACCATAACTGTACAATTTACCTGGTAATTCCGCAGATCATCCAATTTAATCGGGGACCCTTATTTCTTTCATATGATGTGTGCGCTTTTCATTGAGATTAGTACGGGCTGGTGGTAATGTTCAGCTAATGATGACTATTTCGCTCATCTTGGTGGAAATAGCGCGTTTCTTGAAATTAGTACTGATTAGCCACGGATTTGTCCCAGAATACCTGGGAGGCTTTTTCCTGATGTTCTGTCAAGGATCTGCACCGAAGATGACGTAGCAGCCTAACATCCTTTATATCAAGAGTCTGGAGTTTCGAATGAATGATAGCATTGGATGACTGTGGTTCTCGTCTGCAGTCGGTGGTGTATGAAAGCAGGTTGGGACAATGCACAAGTAGTTGGTAGTCAAGACTGAGGGACCCGAACTCGCTAAGGGAAACGTCGAGGCGTGTCAACTGGTGCCAGGGAAATGCAGATGACATTGGGTTTAGATCATCCGACAGCAAGTCAACCCGTAGTTTGAGTGACTGCAGCTTCGGTGCATACCGAAAGCGGTCCAGAATGTGTGCGAGGGTACAGCTTTCACGGCGCGAAGGGTAATAGATGACAAGCGAAGCAGTCTCCAAAAGCGGCAGTTCCTCGACTTCACCCAGCTGCGTATAGTCGTCTGGCATCGCGAAGATGCTTATATTCTGCCAGCGTTGGGAATGACTTTTGACAATGTCAAGATAATGCCCACGGGAGTCCAGTTCGTAGTGGAACGATAACGGTGAGGACCTTTCAAAAACCGTTGACAGCTGAGCGCGGCTGTCATCGGTACAGTAGAACGGGGATGACAACAGCTCGCAAGATGAGTGCGACCATAGCGTCGATGGCACCGATACTATCTGCCTCCACAAGTGACATACGCGTCCGAGTTTCCATGGCCCCTTGGAGAAGGCGTACCAGGGCCGTTTATCAACAGCGAGCTGGAAGATTTCAAACAGTATCTCAGCAGGAAGCATGTGGATAGGTGGAAAGAGCTGGATATGTGCTGTGCGCAATGCTTCGAGAGAAGCTAATTGACAATGTGCGCCGGCCAGCGCTGCAGTGAGGTGTGCAACCCATTCGCGACATGACAATATGTCTAGCATAACATCGTCTGCAGATTTCAGAATGGCACGTCGCTCGGGTGTTGGGGTATCAAAGGCAACACATCTTCCAAGATGGTCGTGGAATGGGGATGAGCGGGAATCAAGGAAAGAGCGAGGCGTGCAGTTTGGGCAGCTGTTCGACACTAAAGCGCAATCAGAACTCGATCCTGTAATTTAGCAGTCCATATCACTGACTTTTGGAGGGAGATGTGACTTAGACTGGTTCCAATGACGGGGCGATACCTAGCCAGGCAACCTAGCGTTCAGAGATGACAATCGATCTGAAGTATTTGAAGTCCGACGCCGTTGCCGTCTCCACGTGGCTTGTTTTCCTTCCAGTGTGGAAGGACATCCGCGATGTCTGGAGTATACAATGGTGGGGCAGGCTCCGAACCCAGCTGTCATTGTTGTTTCTGTGATTTAAGTAGTTGAGTGAGAAATGGAAATTATTTGAGAGCGGAACGGGCATCGTCTGCGGATTGAGCAAGCCTGTAGTTCCAATTTCTCATCCTCAAGTCAACGTGGCCACAACCCCCGACGGCGCGTGGGCACGTACGAGACCGAAGATGGCACGTCCCTACCACGAGCACATATATAGTAAAGCGTCTACGCTCTCGCTCAAGCTGGGGCGGCGACAGTGACGTTCCCAGTGAGAGTACACACCTGTTGTTAAGCTTTCTCCAATCAACTATTTTCTGCAGCCTTAGCCAAGGAATCGAATACCTGACTTGAACGGACCGGCCAAATACTTACCCGACGCCTTAGTCGGTCCGCTTGCGAATCAATATCTCTACGAAGTTGCGCGGAGCTACCGTTAGTTTCAGTGTTTAAGCAGCGAGCTGTATGTGATTTCGAGATCATTCCTATTCGTCTTGAAAGTCGCCCTCTGGACGTCTTACTCTTCAGCGCCCTCTCAGTCTTGGCTCCTTCAGCGGTCTCTTTCGCCAGCTGCACGGGTATCACTTGACTTTGCTCTTACCCTCAGTGGCGTGCGGTGCTCTGCTGCTAGAGGAGACAGAGATTACAAGGGCAAGGATAACCATTGGGCCGAGAAGGACTGATAGGAAGACTTCTCATATCCTGGCTTCCACCGATCTGATATGCTCGTCAGCATCAAAGGGTACCTCAAACTGACCACGTACGACAGCAAGGACTACGGGTACGCCGGAAAGCTGACTACCGAGTAAGTACGGCGCATATGACAAGGCTTCGTGCGATGAAGACAAGTTGCACGTAGAGAACAGCTTGAAGTCCCTGGGGATCATTCGATATCAAAACTCTTGTGGGCACCCCTCTCTCATCTCGTTTCGTTTTTGACGCATCGCAGAACACCTGGAACCCTTACTTGACTGGTATCGTCGGCTGGGCAAGTACCTCTGATGATATTGGCCAGGAAATTACATAGAGCAAGAAAACTGATGATCACTTCTGTACGGATGTCTGGCACAGACATGTTGCAAATTCATCAGTGTAAGAGTACCATTCCTTATTGACATGGTTCTAAGCCATTTTTGATCGTTCCCTGGGCATATTTACAGCAGCCTCTGAGTAGGTTTGTCTATACCTGGAAATTCTGGAAAACATTGAGCGAATGAGGCAACGTCAAAAGCAAAGCACACACCTTGAAAGACAACAACGTCTAAACCTTCTTCTTTGAACACTCGAAGGCTGTCTATCATGCGTCCAAGTTCATCAGAATCTTCATCCCCTCCGGCCCGATATTTATATCCGAAAAACAGGCGGACACTTTGCAGCTTAGCCACCTCTGCTCTTTCAACACGCCAACGGGATTGGATTACGGCGAACAATGTTTGAACCAATAACGCCGTGTTCGCGAGAAATCGGCTGCTCGTACACTCAAGATAAGTCATATGCGGGACCAGTAAGGGCGTAGCGGAAGCAACAAGAGGTACGAGGTCATCATGGTTCCCTGTAATGTCGAGCGTCAGTGATTGAATGGTCGGGGACGTGAATGTAAGAATAAAAGGGCAGCTCCGACTCGAGGACGGGGCCTGGACCGAAATAGTGAGTACGGGCCTCAGCACCAAAGCCACCGGCGTGTTTGTTCGTATTTGTTCCCTGCTAAACCTTGCGATCGGATGGCAAACCACGGTCCAGCACCTTTAACACATCTTCTGTGCTGTACGGTGCTGCTATAAATATTTTGGAATATGTATCTGTCGTTACTGTGGAATAAAAGACCAACATCCACAAGGGAAGCCATGAATTCACCGGAATGCCATCGACGCGACTGATCTTGGGCTGATCGCATGCCATCATCGTGACAACTTGCGACCGCGATTCCAGCACACACACTCACCGTACAGTAGAGACCTCAACGAGTTCGCGGGTCACGCGGATACTCGGGTACTCGATCCGGCCGGGGGTCTCGGCTACTCGACCCGTTTGATCCGCGGATCGATAACGGGTCGGATCAGAGAAGGATCGCGAGTACGGCCTTGGAGGCACGAGTACTCGTCGCGAGTACTCGGTTTGACTCGCAATAATGTAGATATATATTTAAACTCAATTTACAAATTTTTTCCAACTTGAATGGGCCCTTACGTGGCCCAAACGAGACGTTCTGGTGAATTTCTCAGAAATTCTCACGATCCGGCAAACCCCGAGAGGCCGCGTAAGCGTGCGATCGCAGGCTCTCTCTCTCTTACCTACCACCGCGACCACCTAGAGTGCGACGATCGTCGCCTCTGCCACTCTGACGATTGTCAGGCGGCCTTTGGGGTGTTTGATTCCACCTTGGCTGCATGCCGGGTGGTGGATCTGGGTCTCGGCTCTGTGCCGGGCCCGCTGCTGCTGTCTTTGCGACAGCAGCAGAGGAGGACGACAACGACAACGACGACTGGACGATGGACACCGGATGCCGGCATCACGACGATGCTGCACGCCACCGACGCGGATGAGGAGATCAACGACGCGTTCATGACAATGCGTCGTTGACAACACCAATGTCAAGATGATGCGGCGATGGTGGCGGCGGCGGGATGGCGAGCCGAGGCAAGAACAGTGTTGGGTGAGTTTTTTTCTTCTTTTTCTTCATCAACTCCCATCCCACCACCACCATACACCACCACCACCACCACCATCACTCCCTTCATCACCCCATCACCCCCCCACTACCACCCTCAGTCCGTCCTCATGCACGGCTGAGTGTCCCCGTGCCATTGCCCGGGGATGCTCACCAGGCATGAATGACTTTGGGTGAATTTGAGGGGGCTGATCCGCGCGATCCGTTGATAACCCGGATCGTGTGCGAGTACTCGCAAACCTCGCGAGTACTCGACTCGTTTGACTCGCGAGTCAACGCGGGTCGAGTCAGACGCGGATCGCGGATCGAGGCTCTCGGCCTCGAGTACTCGCCTCACGGATCGCGAGTCAGACCCGGATCTGACTCGTTGAGGTCTCTACCGTACAGAGCTGAAACAAGTTGCAGTTTAGTCAGATGTGAAAGATGAATGCAGCCCAGGAAACAGATTTTTTATAAGCACATTTTGAATTTTTGGTATATCACATATTGGCTGAAGTTCACTCAACCACGGGGGAATGGAGAAAATCTGCTCCCTGGGCTGCATTCTAACTATGATTCTGAACATTTTTTGTCTATTGACTGAGGTGGGATACAGAGCTGTCGTGCCAACAGGAAGGGTACAAGATTCTTGCCACGGAATCAGTGGGACAAATATGGACAAATACGCCGGCGATTTGGGTACTGAGGCCCGTACTCAGAAATAGACGTGAGCATAGGTGAGTTGGCTAGAAAGGTCCTGAGGGAAGACGTGTATCCCTCTACTTCTTCATCGTCCACGTAGTCAATACACCCAGTATCAATCTTGAGCTCTGTTAAGGATGCGCACTGAAGGTACCGGAGTAGCGCAACATGTTCAATATCCAGGAATTTTAGTTTCGAATGAGGCACAACATCTGATGACCCCGGTTCTTCGCGTGTGGTGTGGGTGATGTACGACTGTAGGTCGGGGCAATGTAAAAATAGCTGACAGTCAAGAAGGAATGTGGACGACCGAAGGGAATGCTCGAGATGTGTTAGCTGGTGCCAGGGAAATGCAGACGGTAGTGGGGTCAGACCTTCCAGTAGTGAAGATGAAATGTCCAATTTGAGGGATTGTAGCTTAGGGGAGGATTGAAAGACGTGCAGAATCTGTGCAAGGGTACACTTCTTTGGCCTGAACCCCACCCAATCCGTGATGCGCAGCGCTACAGTCACCAAAAGCGGCAATGGTCCAACCCCTCCCAGCTGCCGTATAAAGAAGTCTGGACTGCTGGAGAGAGTGACATTGTGCCAGCGCAGGGAATGACTTGTGACGATGTTGATAGCCTGTGCTCTCGAGCTCGAGCTCAATGAATAGTCAAACACCAAGGGTAATGACCTTTCGAAGACGGTTGCTAGCATGGCTCTAGAATACCCGCGATAATGAGCGTCGGCTAGCACTGCTGTTAGACGCGACACCCGGTCCCGACACGCCGCCACGGCCGGCTCGATATTGCGCACATACTCCAGTATGCCACGTCGCTCAAGTGTCGGTGTATCGAAGGCAATACATTTTCCGAGTTGCGCATGGAATGGGGATGAGTGGGCGTTGAAGTGGAAAGAACGAGGACGACAGTTTGGGCAGCTTTCAGATACTGAAAACATGTTCAAAGGTCTATCCGACGAGTTTTTAGTTAGATGACTGACTGTTGAAGGCCTCAAGTTGCATGCGTGGGCGATACGATGAAAACCTGTTCGGCATGCGTCTGCCCACGGATGCCCGGTCCGATCGCCGCAACCTGGCATTTTTGATACCGTTAATGGCCTTGGACGACAACGACGAACCCACCGCACTGTAAGAAGTCGCTCGACGATGATGGGTGTTGGATATTACTTTCCGGCACCCTTGAAGGATGTGTTTGTTATATTGGGCACAGGCAACGCGTTCTGGTCACGTTGGAGCTTATGGTGACATGGATGGCCTCTGTCAGAGCACCTGTCTGCCTTTATGTTGCGAAAACAGGTTCCTTGAGGTTTGTGGATGACAAGGACAAAGATGAATAGGCTGGTCTCGGAGTCAAGTATTTGCCTGGCGCGTGGATTGTCTCCCTCGAGAGTTATTCGCAATTTGCAACAGGGCTTTTAGGTTGGATATGCCTTCTTGTATTTTGTAAATAGGACAGTTTTTTCATACTCAGTTGAGTGTGGCGCACAGTTTGTGCATATTGTCCAACGGCATTCCTCGTCAAGTTAAATCCGCTCCTTCACCTATGAGTGCTTCCACCTCATCTACTTAGCGCTAGGCATCGTCTGCGGAATCTCGGGTGGCATTCCCTCGTCTTCACAATGGTGAACTCTGGTCTTTGAAGCCAGCGGGTGCAGGAGGTGATATTTGTAAGTTGGACTACAATTTGGCATCTGGGTGCCAGCATCTACGTAGTATCTCCGGTCAGGATCCCAATCCTTACCGCATCCGTCAAGGCTCCGCAAGTTCACAGCGACGTCGTCATGATCCCCGCAAACACATAAACCTGCCAATTATCCCATTTAGAGCAAGGCACGAGTGTATACCCGGGTGCACCCGACACCCGTCCGGCAAATACTTGCGTCCGAGAAGCCGGACTTGCCATCTGCCAGCACACCCGGGTACACGCAAGTACTTGACCCGCGGGTCAAGTACTTGGCAAGTACTTGCCTCGCAGGTGTGCAAGTACTTGTCAAAAGTACTTGCATCTTGTGAGCATTTTCGTGCCCGCCGACGACCCCCGAGCAATTGCGCGGGGGCTCTCGACGTGCACGATACACTTGTCTGAAGCCCCGGTTACTTGCATGAGCAAGAACCGCAGCCAAACGAAGTGTAGTAGGGGATGGGGTGGGGTGGAAGAGAGGGCAAGGAGAAAAGAGACAGCAAGGGGTGACGATGGGCAAAAAAAATAGGCAACCTGTAATGGTGTAAGGTTAGAAAACGACTAGAGCGAATACACACCGTTGGGCAACGTTGCGTCGCGTCCACGACGCCATCGGGATGGCGCAGTCACACAGACGAGCGCCAAAAGCCGCCAGTCGCGCTAGTGGCGATGCGAGCTGCCGTACATCGTGGGTGTTATCCTGGGCATGGCGGATGTCGTCCTGACCGTCGTCGTGTGCCGTGCCGTAGGCGTTGTCGTCCTGATCGCTGTCGCGAAAATCACCCCGAAATGTATCCGAGGGCGGCTGGGCCGGCACACAGTCAGAGCCAGCGGAGAACATGTCGTCCTGTCGTATTGCGGCCTCCGTGAGGGCTTACGCTGTCCGTGCTCACTCCAGAAGGCGTCGTCGCGCAGACAAACGCAAGAAATCGCCCCGGATCGAATCCATGGGCGACGGCGGGCGGCGCGAAGCCAAGCCGCGGGAGAAAAGCCAAGGAAAATAAGTACAAGAGGGTGAACGAGCCCCAGAAAATTTTCCGGGGCTGACGAACACGACTACGACGTCGTGCTGTGGTGGGATGAGGCAAGAACCAAGATCGGAGCGGATCGATCGTTATCCGGCAAGTGCCGGGACGCTCGGCCAGCTCGGCGATCACGGATATTCGTCCGCAACGTCGTTTCTGAGCGACGTTGGGCTCGTTTCAGGCCAAATAAAATTCAATAAATTTTGTAAAATACATATGTACCTACCTGCAAGTATTAGGCAAGTACTTGCCCCAAATACTTGCTGCGCCAACCCCGTACTTGCCACCCGTGCACCACCCGGGTGTTGGCAAGTGCCGGGTGGGCAGGTGCCGGGTGCGGCACCACCCGGGTGATGCCGATACTTGCGAATACTTGCAAGTACTTACCACTCGTGCCTTGCTCTAATCCCATTCGACATAAGTTGAGTTAGCAAACGAACCCATTACATCAGGAATATGGGTCTTGAGCCTAGGTCCACTATGGTTAACCAGAGAGAATCTGGTTAACCTAGAGCTTAGAAGTCTCCGATTCAGCCAGTTTAACTCAGGACACAGTCTACACCTGCTTGCATTCCCAAGTTAACTTGAAGTCAACTTCAGTCACTCTAAATTATCTAGGATCTGTCTTAAGTTGCATCTAAGTTGATTCTAGATGATTTCAAGTCAGACTTGAGATAACATAAGTAGACTTCAACAGGACTGAAGTGATCTTAAATTTCTCATAGCAAACTCAGTTCAGCAACACAAGCACATAACATATCAGAAACAAGCTGCCTCATTCAAAATAGACATATACATGCAGGCTACAATTACAGAAATACAATAGTCTATTAGAGTTGGCCTAGTCCCCAGCTGAGTGCCGGGTCCAAAAGGAAGCATACTTGCCATCATGGTTCTTATTGTGTGCTCATTGTGCTCAATCCGCGTCTACATCGTCATGCTCGGTCCACATCCTCGCCGTCGTGCTCAGTCAGTATCCCGGTCATCGTCGTGCACGCTCGTGTCCTTGTCGTCATGCTCAGTCCAGGACCATCCATGATGTCAACAGCAAAAGACGTACCCCTCGTGAGATGGCGGCGAAGACAACTGTTTGACTGTGGTGAGAGTGTTAATTTGTTGAGCACAGCGAGGACCTCCTCGCACTTGTCGACCACAACGTCGCCTCACTCCGCAGGCGCGAAGCTAAATGGAACAGGGATGTGCCGCAAAAACAACGCAAGTATTGTCGCAGGCGGTTATAGTCTTAGAGGCTGTTAGACTCGTTAGAAACAGTCAGACAGAGCAACGTCAACATACCGAATCCCACGGTCGTCGTGTTGTTGCAATATGGGACTGGCGGGCAAAGGCATCCAGG
This sequence comes from Hymenopellis radicata, assembly GCA_015501595.1. NCBI lineage: Eukaryota > Fungi > Basidiomycota > Agaricomycetes > Agaricales > Physalacriaceae > Hymenopellis > Hymenopellis radicata. Next base: position 231,056 of record JADNRX010000042.1, read on the forward strand.
GATTGGACTCGCGTTGGAGGCACATCTATACCGGGGGATATAAACAAGACAGTAGAACGAGGAATAAACCAACACACTGATCTGCGTCCTCATCGTGGTGTGGTCCGCATCCTCGTCGGGGCATGGTCCGTGTCCTCGTCGTGGTGTGATCCGCATCCTAGTCATGGCATGGTCATCCTGGTCGTGGTGTGGTCCGCAGCCTAATCCTCGTCGTGGTGTGGCCTGCGTCCTCGTCGTGGCATGGTCCGCGTACTCGTCATGGTGTAGTCGTCGTCCCCGTTGTCGTGGTATCAGTGGTGAGGGTGAGGGTGAGCCGAAAGAAAATTAGCAGCAGCGACGACGTACCAGCAACTGCACTCATGACAACATGATGCATCCAGTGTACGCTAATAGGTTCGTGTCGATTAGCTTACATTGAAAATGCGAAAGAGCACTTACATATAACAGAAACGTAGTGAGCTTGCATGGTAAGAGGAAGAGAGCAAGTGAGTGACCTGGACCCACGATCAAACAAAAACCAACATGCACGTGATGACAACGGCCGACGGCAAAATGGACTTGACCAAATTTGCGCATACCAGCAGAATAAATCTGACAGCCGGCCTGCAAAGCCCTGCTCAAGGTCGGCCTGATTCTACACAGGCCGGCTGTCAAACTGTATCTGCTGTTGATGTGGACAGGTGAGCAGCCAGTCATGACACGGCGTCGGAGATGGTGGTAGGAGACAGAGTAACACTTTTGATCAAACTTGGTCAGCAAGATGCTGTTACATGGTGAGTTTCCCATAAACGGGAAACTCATTCTGCACATCATGGAAAGGAAACCTTTATTCATGCCCACCAACCATCCTCGAGCAATTGCGGGGGCTGATTTGAACTTCGTTTGTCTATCAGAGGCAGTCTTGTGTTCTTGTTCTCTGGGTCACTCGCACTCGCGATAGCAAGGGAATATAATCAAATTATAGGCTAAGGATACACTAATATACATGTTGGTTAGGGTAAAATACAGATGTCGTCGCGACTCGTAAGACTCGGTAAGAGGCCGACGCCTAGCAGAGAGAGCGTAGATGTGTGCTCAATGACCTCGTGGTCGTCTGGCGGTGTAGGCGGAGGCGAGTGTTGCTGTGGGTGTGTGCACATGCGGACGACGGGCTAGTCTAGCAGGCCGCCATAGGCGTGCTCTGCGTCTGGCGCGAATTAATCCGGGAGCGGCATGCCGTGCTTTAGGATCGAGCCAGAGGACGAGGGCGTCAAGAACCCTCCAAATGGGAAGATCGTACACGGAAATCGATATAGATCGACATCCTCATCTTCATCGTCCCCCTCTTCTCTGTGCAGCATTCTTGTCTACAAAAAGACGATACGACGCGAGGCACGACTCGGGGTGCAAACCCCGCGCAAGATGGCGGTGGTATAAAGAGTCTGTCTTTCGCAGGTCGAAAAACACCAGAAGGCCCGAAGTAGACAAGCAGCGGCCAGCGAGAATCCGAAGAAGAACGGAAACGCAAAAGGAAGCAAAGAAATCAAGACAGAAGAAGCCGAGCACGTCGTCGTCAACGAGAATGTGGTAAGTACCGAGGAGAGAGGCTAGAAGGATGATTCTGATCAGCTCGATCGGATCTCTTACACGACTTGGTCTTTGACCACCAACACCTGATCAGCATGGATTTCATCTCGGGCATGGCTTTCGTCGGCGGCGGCAACGACTGGGGACCGCATAAGCCCTCTGAGGAGGCCGCTCTTTTCGACATGCGGCGTTGGAGAGACCGCGGAACCGGAGACTTCTGCTCTCACGGCGAGCAAAGCGCGAACGCGTCAGCCTCTGGAACAGAGCAGCAGCCTTGTGGACGACGACGACGCTAAGAGTTTTGATTCGGACAGGATGGTCGTGGAAGGTGACACGTCCAGAAGGTGGTGAGCACAGGGCGCAGCAAAAGGTGCTTTTTCCCTCATCTTTTTTCCCGCCTCTTACACTACCGAAGCCGATACCGCGTTAAGGAGGCCTCGAGTCCCCGCTGTTTAAAGTTGGAATTTCGACTGGTTGGCGTCGCGGACGCGACCAACTCATAATGGTGCGTATCTCTTCACTTTATTTTTTTGGAAACTTACGCCCTTCACGCTTCTACCGGCCGGCTTATTGTCAACGAGGACAAGTCTGGGATGATGACCGCGGCGACGGCGACGGCGACCAAGAGAACCAGGACCTCGACGACATTTATCGATTGGAAGGGACAAAGCAGGTGTCAGCAAGGATTCGATCGCTTGCCTTCTCCCACCACAGCACCTCGACGAGGTGCAGTGATACGGCCTCGGATCTCTTTTGGGCCCTCTCTGGGTGCTTTTCTTCGTTTTCCTTTCCTCTTGGATCTATGATACGCGAGAACGGCTTCCATCAGCCGAGGGACGACTTCATTACAGTCTGCTCTCCCGCCGAGCGACATCGTCGCGTAAGCCTCTAGGACGGAGCAACAACACTTTGGGAAGACGGCAATGGGCTTCAAGAGCCTGGATAAGCCCCGGCGCCGTCATGTTCTCGCCTTACAAACAGGGATTCTGGCAGGACCTGTCCGGTCCCAAAGGCGCGTATCATTTTGTCCATTTCGCTTCGAATGTCCTCATCTATGTGCATTAGGCCCTACTTGCGCTTTCCTGCAATTCAGCTTAACCCATGGTCACCGTGTTCGGACCCGATCACTCCTCTCTGCATCCTACCACCAGCACCTTGTTGAGGTGCCGTCATCCCGGCCTCAGGACTTTTCGTGACCCCTGTTTGGGCGCTTTTCTTCTCTTGTTTTTTCGTTTTAGATCGGTGGCACATTAGAACGGCTTCTCGCGGCCGTGAGGACGACTTACATCGCGTTCTGGCGGGCGACGCTAGTGCATAAGCCTCCGGGACGGAGCAGCAGCACTTCAGGAAGACGATGACGGGGTTCGGGCGACTGAATTGACCCCCGCGCCGTCATGTTCGTGCCTTTAACGAGGCAAGGAGTCGGATTTCGGGCTGGAAGGCGTCACAGCCGCATCCAGCTTCAATCTGTGCGTAGTTCTTCTTGCTCCTGTTTCCTTTTCGTTCTAACTGGCCTGGGACCCTTGTGTCCCACTCTAGCCACAACGAGTTAGGCAACGACGGCGCTCCCAACGCGTCTGGCTCGGTAATCCAGCATACGACGACTCAAGGACTCGACGACGTTTGCGTCTTTACTACGACAACGAGACACAGAAGGCACGGCGAGGCAGTGTACGACAACTCAAGGACTCGATATTGCTGTTTCCACAGTGGCAACGGGATGTGTCAGCCCAGCGATTCGTACAGTTCCTCCACCAACGACTCGTTGTACTGCTCCAGCGATTCCTATTCCTCGTCCCACAGCGAAATCAGTTGTATGGATCCTGCGGGGACTTGGGCAGCATGTCGCGCGGAATCAAGTCATCCCTATATCCTTGTATGTCGGGAACGATCACTCGACGATGACAGCTGCAGCAGGCGGTGCAGGGTGCGAGCTATGAAGCATATTCGGACTAATGGCGTGTATAATGTGCTTATCTCAGTATCTGTTGTTGAACATAAATACCTGACAATGTACTGTATTTTATGTTGAATTGTGTCGACTCAAGTTGAACCCTTTGCTCTTAGTGTGTAATAGTTGACTAAAGTTAATTATGCATACCAAAGTCAACTTTTAAAGACTTGTAGCAACTCTGTTTGAAGGGTGATCCCCAAGGTAACTATTGGAGACTTGTAGCAACTCTGAGGAAGACAGAATTCATAAGTTGTGATAAGTTACTTTTAGTTATCCCTGGCAGCTTAAGTCACTTGGGTTAACCAGAAAATAGGGGACTAAACTTGAGTTAACCAGATGCCAAAGTGCTTTTCCTGATGCATGTGAGTGGGCACTCAAGTTGCCGTCGTTTGCATACACCACTTGACGAGTGACGAGTGACTACCAGACCCCATGGCAGTTACTCCAATTAAGCCGGGTTTTTATTGACTTTCTCAAGATACGAACTTAATCACTAGGATTATATGCGCTGGCGCGGGAAAGAAGTCAACGAAAAGGCACCCGTATTTAGCATCTTGCACCTCGAAAGCTGAAACAGAAGCCGCAGCTCACGGGAGACATTCCTCGCACGGCTTAAACCCGCATTATCCCGGTCGACGCCCGCGACAGTCCGTAGAGACACTCCTATCTGACTGTCCTCACACACAGACCTGCGCTCGTCGTACCACCCATGGCCACAGATTGTAGTCGTCCTGACGAGCAGCGGCGCTCTCATCGAGGTGCACTGGTCGTGTTCTATTGCTGCTGGGACCGATGTACACTGGGATATGCGCTTCAAAGGCGACACCCACGCAGTCGTCCTGACAAGCGGTGACGCTCTCGTCGACACCAGGCCCTCGTCCATGGCAACATCCACGCAGCCGTCCTGACGAGCAGCGGCGCTCTCGTTGAGGTGCACTGGTGATGTTGTGCGCATGATGATGATGGCGGGAGGCAAGGATGATGATGATGAGCTCGGTGATGATGAAACAGGCACAATCGGAAACCTACTGCTCGTATATCGGCGTGTATTACGCAAGGATCTAAGCTGTGTAGGTACTGCATCCGGGAAGCAACGTCGTTGAGCTGTAGAAATGGTCATTCGAAATTAGTTTCTAAGCGTGGAACTAGCATGTCAAAACCTCCTCGCAGAATGCCTGACAGTAGCGAAATATGGAGACCTTGCAAAGCACCTTGATGACGCGTTCCGCTTTAAGCGCTCCTTGATTGTGAATGCGCAAGACCTTGAGGCACACCAGCTGCGAGTGATAGGTTACCCGTAAGGATCATATCACTATCCTTACGGAGCTGTGATATCGGCAGAAGGAACGACGAAGGCAAGACATCATGACACTTGCTTAATGCACGAAGGCATTTGATGCCTGTTCTGCGGAACCATGCAGGCCCACCTGCGTCTAATTGCTATAGTAAAATGAGGGAAACAGCACGGTATAATGTACAGCACACGCACAGATTGTATTTCGTCCAGTACTGATTGTACAAGTGACGCAGGAAGGCGGTCAATCCCTCTCCATGGTGCATCGCTGCACAGCGCCTCTCGAATAATCTCGGATTTACACGTGTGAACCTCGCTCCAGTCGAAATCGGATAACATTGGAACGTCGAAATCGGATACCATTGGAACGTCGAAAGCGGATGACATTGGAACGACCTGGTGTTGACAAGGAGAAGAGAGCGAGGAAGTGCTGTGCTGGCGATACAGCTCTGCGCAAGTAGCACGCACGTATCAATCTCACGCGAAGACTACGCTCCGGATCAAAGCAGGACCCCGGCATGCCGCCTAAGAGGTTCGGCCTGTTTTGGGCACTTTCTGTAAGGTAGTCGCGTCCACAGAACTGACAGTACCATTTGGTCGATGTAGACCATGTTCAAAGCGTCGCGTCGGGCGCAGGTCGCGTTTGTGACAAAATCACCCTATGCACTAGGCTCTATCTAGATACTGTCTCATACAAGAGGGGAAGATGATTCAATATTGTCTCTAGCTAGAGATCTCTAATTAAAGATAATATCTAGATACACCCGGCATCGCTGGCAGCAGCTAGCTGGTGCCATACATGCCGGTGGCTGGGCTGGGGTAGGGTATTGGCAGGTAGCTAATAATAGATAGATCCAATAGGTACATATCCAATAATAGATTCCTTCAATGAAAAGATTAGATATTGATGGGAGATGATCAGTGACCCTGGATGGGTGGGGAATTGCCCTTGGCTACGCAATTGTGGCGCATTTTTGATTAGATCAGCATTGGGCTGGATGGGGTGGGCAATAATGAATGCTGCTGTAGGGGTGGCTGCTGGGTGATGAAAACCTTTTTTATAGTTTTTTGGGCTAGGAATCCAATGGTGCAAACCATTTTGCCATAGCTTCAAAACTGGAGGAGATATTAGGAGTGCAAAAATGCGCCACACTTCTAGTAGGCCTTGTACATATCCTATGGCTTGTAACTTTGATACCTTTTTAGAGGTACTATAGAGCGACATTTGATATTATTTTCAGGTGATTTGATGAAAGGGTTCAAGAGATATATCAGGATGACTGCTCCAGGGCCACCAGGGATATTGCACAGAATCCTGCTACTCTGGGGACCTACAACTTTG